>RXPK01001867.1:0-69763 GCA_004143645.1 Protaetia brevitarsis | reverse complement strand
ACCAGTGCTGCGAAAATCGCCAGATATTAAGAAATGGTTAACCGATTTTGAATAAAATCAGGGGAAATAGGTTACGATTTTAATTTTGAAAATGATTAATCGCCGCATCCAAAACCGGTTTAACATAAAACCGATTATAATTCGCAGCACTACTAACTAGAAGCAGTGGCGTCCGTCTCAAACGTTCCATTTCAAAAACACAGTCCGCCTCTGAAGATGGTCCACCTTGTTTGTTCGATGATTTTAGAATGACATACAGCCCAGGATAAAATAATGCCATCGCCGTTATTACAACGACATTGTTATGGTTGTTAAGCACAGCGAAAAGTGTTTACAATCATTTTAAAGAAAATTCTAAATTTATTCTTCAATACAGATTACTTTTTCGAAGTGGAGCGTTTCAAGAAAATTTCCACTATTTCTAGTTATTTATGATAATCAGTTCTACTTTCGCCTACGAAAGCTTTAGGACATACTTATAGGTAAATATTTTGAGATGTTTAATTCTTCTGTCCAATCTGATTAGATCACTTATTTTCCCTTAGTAGCAAAATTTAAATTTTCCACAATTATATTTAGTAACTTCAATATTGAAACACGGAATTACTAATGATTTTGCATTAGATTACTAGTTACTTAAATGTCTTTCTGTTTAAGTTACTAAGAATAATTGTGTAAAATTTAAATTTTGCTACTGGAACCCTTACATTTAACATTATTAGAAATAGTATTGATTCAAAAAAGCCGAGGGTTATCCATTGGCTATATACTGCCGTGATAAGATCAGCAATAATATACGGGGCAGTAGTCTAGTGGTACAACGGTCTTCCAGGCAGAGGTATCCGCCCTTGCAGGCTGTGCAGAAATGATTAAAAGGGGGCTGCATGAGGAGGAAAATTAATATAATGACTGACAGCCAGGCTGTCATTAAGGCAGTCTCAAACCCAGTAACTAGGTCAAAACTAGTTAGAGACTGTAAACTATCCCTCAATACACTGGCAGGAGACAACACGGTATCTCTGATTTGGGTGCCGGAACATGAGGATATAAAGGGTAATGTAATAGCCGACGAACTACCCAAGGAGGGCTCTAAGAGACATTTCATGGTCCAGAGTCCGTATGTGAGTACTAAGGATTCCGCAAGAAGGGAGATCTGGACCTGGTTAGATAAAGAAAGTACAAAGAAATGGAGGTCGACTGAAGGTCAACTCCATACCAAAACGCTGATAGGGGATGAGGATGGAAGTTTCTCTGATAACGCTACTCAAGCGCAGTAAGACAGAAGATTAAAACCATTACTGGTTGGTAATGGACACTGTCCTCTGAAAAACATCTACACAACACAGGCCGTGTAAGCGAACCGTGGTGTAGAAGATTGCGAACTACAGGAGGAAACGAGTTTACATGTAATCTGCACATGTGAGGAACTAAAGGTACTCAGGCAGAAATATTTCGGGAGAGATCTATTGGAGCCCTCGAAGGTCCTCAAGTTTCCACTGGGCAAGATACTGGGCTTTATAGAGAACACCAAGCTGCTCGAGTGGAAATAAGAGGATCAATAGGGGATGGTACAATGAGCACCTTGCTCAAGTGCCCACCCTAACTTGAATGAATGATTAGTATTGATTTTGTTTTTTTCAATTTTAGGGTGATTCTGGCGGCCCCATGGTATACGACGGCAAAGTAGTTGGGGTTGCAAGCACAGTGAGAAAACACGACTGTTCAGATGGCCGTAACATCTACACCTCTGTGCCCTATAACTGGTGGTGGCTCAAGAAATATTTGAAATAGAATAATGTTCGCTTGCACTGCGCCTGAAAATTCCACAAAGTATGCTTGATTTGTATTAGCATCTTTTAATAATAATATATCGATTTTTCGCATTATAAATAACTTTGTGCTTATTTCCTATTTAAGCGATTTTGCTACCGAAAACTGTATGAACCACGTTTCATTCATGACTGGTTTTCAAACTAGGGTCCTAGTCTTTCTACGATCGTACTACAAATATTGAGACTTTTTCGTGCGTGAACAAGTGAATAAGAAATTAGTATAGTCAGGTAGCGTTCACGGGATATTTACGCAAAGTTGTCAAATTATAAACAACCGACAATGTTGTAGGCGGACGCGTGTAAAATTAATGAAACAAAAAAAATATCGAGCACAGATTGTTAATGATTAGGGCCGCGAACGCGTATTTATCTATTTCGGCAGACGCGGCGTGCGTTATTGCGGGTATATTACTGTAAATATTTACGTTTGAGGGAACTCAAATGTCATAGGGATGCGAACAAAATTGGCTTAGCGTCAATAATTGGTAATTCTTATGGGAATATTTCTTCTAACAGGCATCACTGAATCATTAAAATGTCCCAATATAAAAGCAAGCAGAAAATATTCAAAAACAGCAATAGAAATACCTAAACACAGTCCTGATTAAATTTAACCGCCATTTCGACGCATGGCCTTTTGGCCGATCAACATTTTTTTTTTTAATCTTTATTTCCCATTGCATAAATTATACATAAATATATACAAATATTCTATTACAAAAAGAAATACTAAAAAATAAACAACTAAAATGAAAAAAAATGAAAAATGGAAACCCCAAGGCGAAGTTTAGCGGCTGAACTTGTCAGCAGCCATTCTTCCACTTAACCTTAACATAAGGAAACAATTTAATGAGAACTCTAATGCCTATAATTACTTAACCTAATTCCGTTATGAAAAATAAAAGAAAAAAACAACAAGAAAGCAAGACCAAAGGAAACAATGACTGCATACACTAGAAACTAAAGTTGTGTAATTATCCTTACACTAATCGAATGCTTGAGCATACGTATCAAGTAGCTGCCGGTCCCAAACAAAATACCTTAATAATTTTTTAAACGTAGGCAGAGGCCTGTCCCTGATATAGGTAGGTATAGCGTTATAAACTTTATATATAGTAAAAGAAAATGAGCGGCGAAAAAGAGCGGTTCTATGTAGCGGTGGTGTAATTCTACCTCTAAATCTAACATTTAAGTTATGTACATCAGTAAGGAAGGTAATTTTTTGATGTAAATATGGCGGTCTTTTTGTAGTGATCAGTACATGATACATACACGATGCTTTCAATAGTATGCGATTTCGCATATTCAACCACCGACATTCTTTGAAAGCATGGGATATGTGGTCATATTTTCTAATATTATAAATGAATCGAATACAAGCATTTTGTATCCGCTGTATCCTAATCATATTACTAACATCAAGACACGGTCCGTATAAGGTGGAACAGTACATAAAGTGAGACAAAACTAGCGAGTCACACAGAAGGCGTTTTAGATCTCTACGTAAATATTCACGGTGAGAATAGAGTATTCTCAGATTACTATATGCGCGCTGAACATACATAGATATTTGTTGCCTAAATCTAAAAGTATGTCAATAGTCAAACCGCAGGCTAAATTGCTCTGTGACGACCGTAATAGGATCATTATCTATATGCAAATTTTACAACATTTTTAAGGTTATCACACAATCGTTTATTACCAAGAAGCAACACAGCCGACTTCGATGAATTAAGAGAGAGTGAATGCCGAGAACATGCAGACGACATAACATTGAAATCACTTTGAATATCCTCTAGTGCATTTAAACTAGAGTCACCCGAAAAATAGTGGTAAATTTGCGTATCATCAGCGTACATATGTATAGAACATGTAGAAATATTAGAGAAAAGATCACATGTGTATACTGAAAATAGTAAAGGTCCTAAAATAGAATCCTGCGGCACGCCAGACGACAGTAAAGCATTAGAAGAAAAGATATCTATTTTTACACATTGTGATCTGTTAATTAAAAAGGAGCCAATAAGGGACATGGAATCATTTGAAAGACGATAAAGTGAAAGAATCGACAGCAAGACATCATGATTCACGTATCGAATGCTTTTGATAAATCTAAAAGCACCAAAGTCGAAACAGAACCTCCATCTGCAGCTCTTAACAGATCATCCGTGACCTTTAATAGAGCCGATTCACAGCTATAGCCAGAACGAAATCCGGATTGATATGACAGTAAAATGTTATTTTTAGTGACATGATGAGCTAATTGTTTATGGATCACTCTTTCAAAAACTTTGGAGGAGCTTGGAACAACTGATCGGCCTTAAATCAAAAACAGGACTGCGGGTTTTGTTTCTTCCGGTAAAGGTATTACTACTGCTTGCTTCCAAGCAGTAGGAAATACACTTTCTAATATACATGTATTTATAATATGAACGATAAATTTTAAAATGTAAGGACAATTGTACCTAATAATTTAAAATAAACCAAATTATTAAAAAAAAAACTTTATTTGCTTCATTTAACTATTATTTACGAATAAATACAATACAAAAACGTATAAAAAAAAGTACGTATGTTAATCGAAAACGAGTCCTGAACCGCCTAAGTTTGTCAGGATCGTCTCGAAACCATGATCATTCAATCTTCCTACGGCCTGCTCCAAAACGACTTTATCGAAACCGTTTGGAATTATTGCAAAAGCGTAACCGCCGCCACCTCCACCAGTTAATTTTGCACTCAAACCGGCTTCTTGCAACATGGAGCAAATTGTGTCCAAGGTGGGATGAGATACTTGAAGACTTCTCAAAAGTTGCTGGTTGAAGTGCACTAGATCCTGAAAAGCGTTGTTATAATAAGGTGAGTATTTTAAGAAATACGAAATATTAAGTGAACAATGTTTTTACATTCAGAGAAACAACATTTTTCTCAGGATGATGTACATTGGTATTTATTAAAGGGGGCGCCCTTATTCTTTTAAAAGACTGTATATGCCTTTTTAAGTTTTTGTGGAAAATAAAAAAAAATATTTGCAAATATCTTATCAATCAATCGAAATATTATACAAAAGTTTTAGGGGTATAATGACACACATTTTAAATTATTACGTAGGCATTTCCAAGCTATTTCTGGCTTTCACAACTAACGTAACAAAGGTATTAATAAGAAGAATGTTGAAAACCAGCTTACACTGTAAATGTATTTAGAGAAAGCAGAAATCTAGTTACTTCTAACATGTTTGCAGAAATACTAAACAGTACAGACAGTACTAAAAAGTAGCAATATTTTAGGAACGCACATAATTTGTTGAAATTTGGTATTGTTGAAGGACGACACTACAAATGTACCCAAGCAGTAAAAATCCATTTACTACTAATAATAACGCGAAAAATTGTGAAACTACGTAATGATGATTACGTGTTTTCACACGTGATGATAGCACAAAAAAGTAGCAATATTTACAAACTATAGCACACATTTTGCTGAAATTTGGTACACGATTGAAAGACACCTTAGTAATACCAAATATTATACTAGTATACACATGGTCAAAGATGTGTAGTTCCACTGGCGTAATCTAGAGCGGCGCCACTGCAGTTTCTCCGCGATGGGAGTTAAAAAGCAGCGAGACAAGGGACGTACGAAAATAGGCAATGGACCAAGAGAACTATGTACTTGATATGGAAGCACTTGAGTATTACAGCTGTGGGTAATTCAGAAATCTATTCCTATTGGCAAAATTCAAATTTCCCACCATAATTTTTAGTAACTTACAACGTTCAAGTCTGAATTAGTAGTTTTTAAGTTAAGTTAAGATGTACAAGCTGACTGATTTATGTCCACTCAGCAAAGTCGCCATATAAAAAAGTGGGGCGGAGTGGAGGTAAATCAGGACAGTAGTACACGGGTCATCCAAGTGTAGAGTTAGGAAGAAGAGGAGTAGTTGTTAAAAAAATGTTATTCAAACGTGTGGTGTCACAATAGAGTTGGTGCATATTAATTTATTATTAAGTATTTTACCAGCTACAAGCGAGTTACCCCCAGTTAAGGAGTCGTGGCTTAGGGCCCGTGACAATAACACTATAAATATAAAATATACCCTAATAGCGAAAATCCATTTACTGCAAATACATTTGGGGAATTATGGCTGAAACTGTGAAATCATTGAATGATGATAGTACCAAAAAGTAGCAATATCTCACAAACTGTAATGCCTAATTTATTGAAATTTGATACAAGATCGAAGGTTGACACTATAAATATACCCTAGCCGTGGAAATCGATTTACTTCTAATAGATTTGGAGAATTATGGGAGTAACTGTGAAATCACTGAACGATGATAGTACCAAAAAGTAGCAATATCTCACAAACTGTAATGCCAAATTTATTGAAATTTGGTACAAGATCGAAGGTTGACACTATAAATACACCCTAGCCGTGGAAATCGATTTGCTACTAATAGATTTGAAGAATTATGGGAGTAACTGTGAAAATCACTGAATGATGATAGTACCAAAAAGTAGCAATATCTCACAAACTGTAATGCCCAATTATATGAAATTTGGTACAAGATCGAAGGTTGACACTATAAATATACCCTAGCCGCGGAAATCGATTTACTACTAATAGATTTGAAGAATTATGGGAGTAACTGTGAAATCACTGAATGATGATAGTACCAAAAAGTAGCAATATCTCACAAACTGTAATGCCCAATTTATTGAAATTTGGTACAAGATCGAAGGTTGACACTATAAATACACCCTAGCCGTGGAAATCGATTTACTACTAATAGATTTGAAGAATTATGGGAGTAACTGTGAAATCACTGAATGATGATAGTACCAAAAAGTAGCAATATCTCACAAACTGTAATGCCCAATTTATTGAAATTTGGTACAAGATCGAAGGTTGACACTATAAATATACCCTAGCCGTGGAAATCGATTTACTACTAATAGATTTGGAGAATTATGGGAGTAACTGTGAAATCACTGAATGATGATAGTACCAAAAAGTAGCAATATCTCACAAACTGTAATGCCCAATTTATTGAAATTTGGTACAAGATCGAAGGTTGACACTATAAATATACCCTAGCCGTGGAAATCGATTTACAACTAATAGATTTGGAGAATTATGGGAGTAACTGTGAAATCACTGAATGATGATAGTACCAAAAAGTAGCAATATCTCACAAACTGTAATGCCCAATTTATTGAAATTTGGTACAAGATCGAAGGTTGACACTATAAATATACACTAGCCGTGGAAATCGATTTACTACTAATAGATTTGGAGAATTATGGGAATAACTGTGAAATCATTGAGTGATGCTAGTACTAAAAAGCACCAATACCTCACGAACGGTGGCAAACAATTTGGTATAATTAAAAGATCGCACTATAAATATGAGACAACAGAATATCTCTAAAACACTGTATCAAATCAAAAAAAGATCTTAATAAGATATATAGATACTATTACATAGTATCTATATATCTCACGAATTGATACACATATCGAAAGATTGCATTGAATTAAAGAAAATACGAGTCTACAATTGAACGATTCCCTAATATACGACAGGTGAACAAACGATGGCGTAATACTGAATATTGAGAAAAGTTTTATGGTGCTTTATCTAAGAACTAAAAATTGCATTATTAACAACTATGTTGACAAACATAAAATCCCATAGAATGATGAAATTAATGGTGTTGGCGCACTTGACAATTGATCAATTAATTTTCAGTTAACATGGTGTATATACAAGATACAATTCTGTCAAATTTAGTTTGTACCATCGTTTGTGCCGATATTGACGCACACCTCTCTTCCTGTAGCTATCCAGTTGTCACTGCCATCGAGTCCCCTCTGTTTAAAAATGCGCGGTGTAAAGCATAGAAGAATTTATATGCACACATAGTAAGTAGAAGTAAGATCTTCAAGTGAATAAAGAAACGCTTTTACAATTAATTTTTTCTAACCAGGATCAATAAGAACTTACCCCGAGACGGCTGTAGGCTTCTGCAATTTTATTTTTACTTTCTTCGGAAGAATCTTCCTCAGACGAATACAACTCGTCTAATTTCAGTAGTTCCTCTAAAGCTCCAATCGAAATACCTTCCATCGCTTCCAAGATGTTATTCACCACATCTGGGTACTTCTCCTTTAGCACAGCTACCCGGGCAACTAACGCCTTTGTATCTTTAGGAACCTTCGTGTTGACCAGCAGTATCTGCAGCCTGTTTCGCAGTTCCATCAACTTCAAAGGAGAATTCCTTCTAAATTCCACCACAGATCCAAACGTGCAAATGGTGTTATCCAAACCGGAAGGCGTTCCGTGAATGATCTTTTCAGCCGTGAAGGCCCAGCGACTTATCAGATCTAAATCCACCTTAGGGATGTTTTTGGAGTCCATCCCTGGCGAGTCATCGTTTTTAGAAGATTTGTGCCGGATGTATCGATGGAAAGCAGCAGCTACTGCTACCATTAACGATGCAGAACTGCCCAATCCAGCGCCGATTGTTAAATCGGTTTCTATATCCATACTGAAAGGGTTTATGTGAATATCTGACGCTCCTACCATCGCTAAAAACAGGTGAAATATGGAAAACAGAGCGTTATATTGAATTTCCGATAAGGGAGCGCTTCCACTGGTTTTTTTGATGAATTCATCGATGATCTCTCGAAAGTCTTCGTGATTAACCGCTTCGGGTTGGTCAAAACTGATAATTTTGTCAGCTTTTCGTAACAAATTTGTTTGTAAATCCTAAAATGTTTGTTCTTTAGCGCAAATATGGTGCGATTTACATTGGGATTACCTCAAATGTAACACTGTAACAAATTGATGCTATGAAGATTAATACTAATCTTGTTTCCTCCCACTTCGGTCAGTTTGTGCTCGGTAAAAGTTAATTTTGTACGTAAACCCAGACTGGCTGCTATGGCGAGCTTACCGTGAACGACTGAATGTTCACCAAATAAAATTACTTTGCCAGGAACGGAAAGTGTTATTGAAAATGCTAAAAAATTAAAGCAGTTAGCTTAAACTGTATGTGCAAAAGTTGAAAAAGCGATATTTAATACTAGCGACTTTTTGCATGTTTTCAACCTGTAGGTGTGTACATAAAATACTCATGAAGTAATTAAAAATGCTATATTGCCAATCGGACAGTTAAGCGAAGAGGCCCAAGAAGCCAAAAATAAGGAATTTAAAATAGTGAGAGAGCATCGCACTAGAAAAAATCGCCGTGTTTCAACAAATGAAGATTTCATAAATTATTTATTTTTGTCATCAGATCTAATAATTTCACAAATAAGCTACAAAAGAATGGGTTATAAAAAATGTTAACCGCTGAAGGTATTAATTTATTGACTTTTTCAGAATTAAATGTTACAAATTTAAATGAATATTCCGACGAATCTAGTAACTAAACCCTTTTCACTTATGTTTTATATTTATTTCTGTTATACACTGTTTTACATTTATCATGCATGTTTTATTTGTACGTTAAGTAGGTGATTTTTATTATTCATTCAATTTCAACAACTTTACTTTAGTTCACTTTATACTATTAATACTTAATTTCTCTATTGACTTTGTAGTACAAAACTATTTATTTCAAGTCTCTTAATCATTATACATATAGGTCTTCCTAGTTTCAATGTTATTTTATTTATTCAATACGAATAAAAATTAAAGGTTATATGTTCATTCTGACTCAACGTCAATACATATAGATAATAATCTATGCAATAGTACTATGACAATGCAAAGATCATTACATATAGGTAAGTCTGGATTAGGTTCCGACATACACAGTAATTATTTCGCGCTACGGATGCAATCGAGACCACTGTGGATTGGTGTGAAGAATTTTGTCTTTATCACCTTCTAAATCTAAAGTTTTAATATTTACCGGGAAAAAGTTTTTGATTCTATTAATTTCCGAGGATCTGTTTTACAAATAGTTAACGTCATTAAATATTTAGGTTTAAGCTTGGATTCCAAATTATGGTGGCGTAATCATACTAATTATATGGTTTCGTCTTGCTAGGAAAATTTAAATATATTGAGAGCCTTAACTTCAACATGGTGGGGTTCTGATCCTAAATGATTAAGATATATTTATAAAGGAATAATTAAATCCACACTAGAATTTGGAATCTTTTTATATTTCCCTAAAAATTGGATCAATAAAATGAATTCACTTATATTTCAAAGTTTGCGTACAGTTTCAGGGATAATGAAATCCTCCCCCACTAAATGCTCTTCTTGTTCAAGAGGGTGAAATTCCTTTACATATAAGAGCAAAATGTTTAGCTATAAAAGATATTCATAAAAAGTCCCCCTTGGATAATAATTTAGTAACAAGTTTGAAAAATTTATTTCCATATTATGCAGGGATAAATGTTTCTAACAAAATTTTATGGGGCTTATATGAAGCATATCAACTTTTTTTGTATTATTCTCCATCTATTTCCTCTTCTATCATTCATCCGTACTATAGGATTCCTTATCAAGTTCTACATTTTCATGCCAAAATTGATTTTAATGGAAACTAGAACAGAAATATTAAGATTATTGGTCCCCATTAGGATGTCAATGAAAATTTTCAAGAAATTATTAATCAAAAATGGAAAAATTACATATTATTTTTTTATGGATGATTCTATATCTGAAAATCAGGTTAAATCTTCGTTTGATGTTTATTATAATATTTCAGACCATGCTTCTATTTTTACATGTGAGCTACTGGCTATTTATATAGCTATTTGTAAAATTGAAGAATATAGAGTTGGAAATGCGTTGATAATTTCCGATTCAAAAAGAGCCTTATTGGCTCTTCAACATAAGAAGCTTTTTGATCACAACTTAGTCTGGGATAGGTATTCTTGAAAAACTTTACCAATAGGAATTAGAAAATATTTATATTCATTTTATTTGGGTTCATAGCCATATTGCATTGAATGGTAATGAAATTGCGGTAAATTAGCAAGAACAGGTGGAAATCAGATTGTTTCTAATTTTAAATTATATCATGGTGATTTTAATTATTTCATTCACAATGAAATTATTCAAGATTGGCAAAGATGGTGGAATGACTCTGACTAGATTTTAAGCGCAAAATTATTTCCGAATACAAAATTTTGTTAAACTAAAAATTTGGCCTCGAAATTTTCCTTGGACATCGAGAAGATTTATAGTTACCTTTAATAGATTACGAATAGGTTATTGTGCTGTGAAAACTCACTCACATAGAATTGGTGTCGTTGACTCCCGCCTATGTCAATTATGTCAAGAAATGGGTGATATTGATCATAGATTATTTCAATGTAGAAAATATAAATTGGGAAGAAGAATTTTATGTAAAATTGATTGGAATTAATTATTTTCCTCCATACAATATTTCTTCTCTGCTTGCTTCTAATAACTTCAAAATTTATATGTTTCTTTACAATTATATATCCAATGCTAATATTGAGGTTTGATTTATATACTTTGATTATATAAAGATATGTTCGTGGATCCAATAATACATTTTGTATGTGGTTTAAGAAAAGTTCTGAGGCTTTCCTGCGAAGCATAAACACCAATTTTTCCTATTAGAAGAAGAAGAAGAAGAAGAAGAACCATCTAATGTAAGTTGTCTGTGCAAAATGACCTCATAAAATGATTGATGACAAATCCCACAACAACAATAGTATCATAAAACTTCAGCATTTTTTATAGACTATTTAATACTTAATAATTTCCTAATTATTTTGTAATATCACCACCAAAAACCATTAAATGATACCTGGCATATGTGACACTAGGCGAAATCAAAAATCGTCACTTCTTTAATTGGGCAAAACAACTATGACGTCTTAGGACATCATTTGAAAGTTATCATTTTTTGAATGATTTTACTCACAAATATGAAACTACAAATATGAAAGTCTAAGGCATTCGTCATCGTATTCACACAAAAATGAAGTAGGCTAAGTCGTTTTTGGTGACCAGACCCTATTATAGTTTAAAGAGGTGTGAGTCTTTAGAAGTATCGTTCTTTTTCTTGGAAAAAATATTTTTCACATTTTCATGTAGATTTTTTGCACATACCCATATATATCTAACTATATTAAAATAAACTACAAAAAAACCGAAAGTACTACAGAACTTACCATTATCTATACGGCTTTTAGAAAAGTTTTTGACGTCTATATCTAAGCTATCTGAAAAAGTATACATTTTATTGATTTTGCTCCTTCCACTGATTGGGACTATAGGTTTTTTGAGAGAAGGCGTGAATACTTTTCAATTCTTCCTGGAGCGTTGAATTCACCAATCTGTAATGTTATCTTTTCTTTTATCGAAAATTAAACTTAATAAATAACTTCGATTGTTGGTTGTAAAAATAAAAATATACTACATTTTAGAGTGGCTGCAGTAATTTATATTATACAGGATCAGGCAAATGTGTGGGAACACCTGATTTTTGGGTAAATTATGGGTTCTATTAAGAAATAACCTAAAGAAAAGTTTTTGCACTTAGTATTTTTATCCTAGTCTGTAACATACTTTGATTTCCAACAACTACCACATGTTTCGGGATATGACGTCATCGGTACTTTTTTTAAATGAATCATCTTGCATATTTTGACATTTTTGAATAGATACTTTTCCAAGAATTGCAATGATTACACTAACAAAACTGTCCTTATATTACTTTACTGATCCTTTTTTCTTGTCTAAAAATAAGTTTCATTCGTATAAAGTACATTTAGTAAAAGAATAAAATGAAGATGTATCATCATTTTAATATCTCAAGCCGCACACCCATCAAACAGTATATCACTCTACGTAATTCTTGAAAATGTGTCTATCCGAAAATGTGAAAAGATACAGGGTGATCCATTTAAAAAAAAAAACTACCGATGACGCCATATCTCGAAACATGTGATAGTTGTTGGAAATCAAAGTATGTCACAGAATAAAATAAAAATACTACAAAAACTTTTCTTAAGGTTATTGTTTAATAGAACCCGTATTTTAGCCAGGAATCAGGCATAGTGTATACATCTAAGCTGTAGTTTTACATCGTCGGAAACATGGGTTTCAAACGTATCCCACCAGAGAACTTCGCAGTGTCGCATAGGTGGTTGAAATTGTAACTAAAACTATTTGAATTTGTTTACAAATAAAAATCTAACCTACAAACTACTGCTTAGGTTTATACTGTGAATCAGGTGTTTCCACCAATTTGCCTAACCCTGCATAATCACACATAACGCATAATATTTTCAACGTATCACCAGAAATCATACAGTTTCCTGATTTATTACTCCTCCTTTGAGGGTTTACCTATGTCTTTGCAGTAACGACTTCCCTTCAAATTTATCAGAAACTATGACACAACTAAATTTAGCACCACATCCATCAGACTCATCTATGACCTCCTGCAACAATAAAAATTCTTGTCAACAGTTCAAAAATTGTGAAACATAAGCTACGAATGTACCAATTTCTGACCCTGTCCTACCCAGATAACACGTAAGCTTACGATAAGCTTGCCACTTGCTTAACTTTACTTGTCCAGACAACTTAACAGTAAAAGGTTAATGCTGGGTTAATGCAAGGTTGCGACAAAGTTATTATATCAAGGTACGGTGACTTCGTGTATTTCCGGAGTGATTCGGCGTCAATCGTTTATCGAGTATTGATTTTTTTTTGGTTTAACCGCCATTCCGCTATTCTGTCATCGACCGCCATTATTTGTTGTGTCCAGTTGTGTTGTACGCGTTTGAGCTGTTTCAGTGTATAATAGTTTAAAACATCATTCATGCAAAAGTAAGTATTACCTAATTTTATATCTTTTACTAGATATGCGTTGTTGCTTCAAGAATATCAATAGTTTTATAATTCTAACCGATGAATTGAACTGTGTCTGCCCCAATTGCCCCAACTATTGCATATAATTCTAACCTAATGCACTTAGTTTAAAAAGTTATAGTTTATATTTGCTAACTAGATAGCTTGTAGTATAATTTGATTTTATATAATTCAGAAATTATGAATAATTAAATGTTTGAGTTTTTTTTCAGTTTTAATGACAGTGTAATAGAATTTTTAAATAAATTCAAAATACACATATAAATTTAGTGTTATAATTAATAAGAATATTATATATATGTATTTGTATCTCTTATTTCAAGAAATCATTCTAATGTTATCAAATATTTTTTAGGAACCGATTACAGTAATGAGCGTCACCAAATTAAATTAAACCCAGGCGTAATGTGGTCTTAGAAGATTTTTCTTTCATAGCAGAGTGTTAGAACTAAAATGGATACGGTTTAAGGTTTGGCCCAACAGACTGCCACAATACAACAGGCATTATATGGTAACAATAAGGATTAAGAGGAGAATTAATTTCATAACTTATGAAATTCTTTTCAGCGAATATAGAAGCTTCTATTACATTAGTAAACCATAAATAGTTGAAACTCTTCTTGAAGAAAAAAAAGTTGGTGAGTAATTGATATTATTTAAATTATTACCTGTTTTTTAAGTCCGAAACCATGTTCATTTATTGAATTAATTCAACAAAAAATTTACAGATTCGATATTTGATATCAACCAATGGAAGGAACGTTAAGAGTTTGACATCAAACATCCTAAAAAAGCCACTAGAGGACAATATTGCGGCAAATCATTCTCTAACAGGGAAAAGCTTAAAAAAACCTTTCCAGAAGACTGAAATGCTTAAAATTATTTTTGGTGAGTATTTATTTAATAACACTAAGTATAGTAAAAATAAGATAGTTTGTATTTTGTAGTAACGAGGGAAACAGTTACTTTTCATAATATCCACGACGACTTGTCGACTCTTGGAAACTGATAGCCGTTTCCTTGTCTTCCCATCTCTGGTATTGTTTAATTTTTAATAGTTGTCGTTTTTTTATTACAGAGAATCGCGGCAACACGATGGCAACGGAAAATAGATTATAGTGTTGTTTCTATATAAATATAAAAAGCAATCTAAATATGTATTATAAATATGTAAAAGTTTTTTTTTATTATTAAATACTGAAATTCTAATTTATTTGAATGAATTTTACTTGATGCAAACAGATGTGATTTTGAAAACAATAACATATTTTAGGAGACGATGGACGGCATCCGAAAATAATAAAAAGAACGCAAATTATATCTAATTTACTAAAATTCTCTCTGAGTTTTGTTTAGCAATAATTTTGTAAAAAAACATTTTTGGAAACACTTGGAAGTTACATAAAGTTTATTTGTACGAAATTTATTTTGGTTTCAGCTTGCTGGTTATATCTTTCCTTAAAATATTTTAGTAATTTTCAAAGTCACATGAAGAAGAGGTCATATACCCAACTCCTTTCCTTGACTATAGCAAGCTTTAGAGAAAGTTTAACAAACCTTGATAAAAGCTTACAACAATCAAAACAAAATAGGAATTGGGTATTAATTTCTTCATTTTCTTGGTTTTTAGGTCAAAATATGGAAATGTACATTAATAAGGAGTTTCACTTTGATTTCAAAAGCTTTTTCAAGTATACATATAAAAAATATAAATTGTAAATGGTGTAACTTATAAGTAAATTGTTTAATAAATGATAAAATCATAATTCAAAATTCATAGTAAAAATGTTTTGTTTATTAATAAAAAAATGTATACCATTTATAATTTATATTTTTACATATATCTTGAAAAAGCTCTTGAAATTAAAACGAAACGTCCTTAATGTACATTTCTATATTTTTATGACCTAGAAACCAAGAAAAAGAAGAATTAATATCAATTCCTATTTTGTTTTGATTGTTACAACTTTTATCAAGGTTTGTACAGGCTTTCTCTAAAGCTTGGCTCAACATTGTCATTCCAACCTTGTCATATCGTTTTACAGACAAGCTTATGGGAACCTTGCCATGGTAACCTTATCACATGCTTTTACAGACAAGCTTAACCTGTAACCTTACTTGGAAAAACCTTGTCCTGTGTCAACTAGCAAGCTTTCATAACTTGCAGTAAGCTTACAACCTTGCCATAACAAGCTTGCTGACAACCTTTTTCCCTTGTCGGAACAACGTTTAAAAAGGCTTGTATTAACCTTAAATTGTTATCTGGGTAGTTACCGACACCTTTCCTATATTTATCCCTATAATAGTTTCCTTTGCCATTTTAGCATAGCATACGATTGAAATAAACCGGCAAACATTTGTTTTAAATTTAAAAGGTAAAATAAAATTGTTCTTCCAGTGCCATCTTAGAATCTTAAAGGGAGGGCTAATATTAAGACTTGCAGTAGGAGATGTTTTATTTAAATTATATTGTTAAAGTTCTTAAGACCTAACCTAAAACTTGCAATAAATTTAGAGTTAATCTTATTTTTCCAATAATCACTTTTTTTTAAATATACAGGGTGTGACAGCGGTAACGCCGTGGTCTCTGGTAGTCAAATGGCAAGAATTTTTGAAATGTTTTATACTGGGATATATGTAGGCGGATTAGATCTACAATTTAAAAATAATGTGCAATATACAAGGTGTTCCAAAACTTAGCAGCGCATCAAAGTTATGTTTTTCTTAATGGAACGCCCTGTATTTTATGGCATTTTTAAAATGTACACTAAAAACTAGAACAATTTTATTTAAGGTTCCCTATACCTAATTTTTATAGTTTATGAGATATTTCAATTTCTTTAAAAATGCAATGTTACAAAATATTTAGTATCTCGGAAACGAATTAATTTAGAGAAGTGAAATGAAAACCGTAAATAGCAAATTCATTGGCTGATTGAATGCGGCTTTCAACGTTTTCTAGTAGTATACAGGATGTTCCAAGTACCCAAGTCAAAGTTTGTGAATTTTACTCGTGCGTAACTTTGTTATTTTAAATGGAACACCCAGTATATTTTTACGTTGATAGATAGAAATTTTTATTTTCTTCAAACCAGTATTAGGAGTCCCTATAGCTATCTCCACTAGTTTTTAAGTTATTTGGATTTTTTTAAGTGGTCTAAGTAAATTGTCATTACCTTAATTTAATCTAGGTAGCTGGCATAATTGGCAGTTTGAGGGTCAAAATTTGGTACAAATTAAATTTTGGGGTGTCAATAATTTGTACATATGCGCTGCATGCTGACAAATAAATTATAAAATCTAAATTTAATGCGGGGTAATGATTACCACATGAGGCATTCTAATTAATTAATGTATTAGATTTATAATAGTATTAATATGAATCTATTCATTCTATCATTATGTCCTTTATAATGTCAATAATTGGGACTTCTAAACCTAATGCTAAGGTAGATTCTTTCATTTTATATAACAAACAAGGGCAGCAGAAAGTCAATTAGGTCTGATTTTTAACTGAAAAAAATTTAAAAGTTTCTAACCAAAAAAAAATTTTGAAACAGGAATTATTTGCATGATTCTAGATTTAATACTTACAAGAAGACACTTTAAACTATATTATACATTCACCATTACTTTAGTAAAAATAAACTACTGACGACTTCCACAGTATCTTTGAATAAAATTTACATCTAATTTAAATCATAATACAACGTACCAGTTTTTTCCTTTTTTAAGAATAATTAAGATGTTGAAACTTTTCAGCATAGAATTTAGTGTTAATTTTGGTGTAAATATAGAATTATTCTACAAACTACACAAGAGAAAATAAAACAACCGTAATAATGGTAACATTGGTTATTTATTTAATTCATTAAAGTCTTGTTTTTTATAACACATACCATGGAAAGTTTATAATTCTAAAACAAACACTTAAAATCTACACCTGTATTTATACATATATATAAATAAATGCACAACATTTATAACAGACATTAAATTCTCTTATTAAATAGATCTACAATGTTTTTTGCTTCACACTACTAACATATTCAAAACCTTGTGGTATACTTAACTGTGTGTAATTGAAATACACAAAGAACATTATAAAATGCACACAACAATAAACGGATGTGATGTAGGGATATAAATCCGAATACTGTTCAGGTGGATCAAACACCAATGGTAAGATTGTTAAAACAGCTGCAGCAACAATAGAAATAGTTACACAAGCATAGAGAACGGTATTTGTCAGAAACTCCCAATGTTTCTCAACAACGTCATAATACGACGCTTCTTCGTCTTCAGCTGCAGTCAGAATGTCTTTGATAAAAGTTCTCAATTTAGTATTGTAATCTGCTTCAATTTCCGTATAGCTGAAAACCATTTTGAATGATACCATGAAGAATAAAACTAGTGCATAGAATGCAATGATTAACTGGTCTTTCATGAATAACGGATACATACTAACTGTCGAGATGATTAAAAACCAGAAACAAGGAACCGGATCGTTGGGTAAATACAATAGAACAGGAATAGCCGCTAATAAAATACTTTTTTCGTGAACTTGAAAACTGAACAAGAAAAACGCTAAGGAAGAATTAATTAATGCCGGCACAAACTTGTTAATATTCGGTCTTACAAATAGATCAATACTCGATGGTAGGATTGCAGTCAGGGTAGTTGCCATGCAGATCCTTAACATCTCCTCGTTGCAATATAATTTCTTCAATTTAATTGCAGCATTTATCGTACACCAAATGTTCGATACTTTATCTTCAAAAACACCCCTGGCCACAGGAAACAATCTGTGTAATATTTGAAAAATATCTTTTACATCCCATAAAAATGGACTCCATATTATAACAAACATTATAAAGACCGTTAACGATAATTTAATGAATTTAAAACAGCCTGAAAACACACCAGTACCAGGCTTTGGAACACAACTACTCAATAAATAAAGGAAAAATGGAAACGCATGATATAGTTCCATTTGTTTATAATTTAAAGCTAAACAGAAGAATATTGTCGCCCAAATATGTTTGTTCATACTAACAAAGGCGATAGCAAACACAGTGAATCCCAAACAAATGCTGTTGTATTGAAAATGACCATGATCTATTAGTATTAGCCCAGGAAATATTAATGCTAAAATAATGCAAAGATGAGCACTTATCCGTCTAACAGCAGGATTGTCGTCTTTTTTCTTAACCCCAGTCACATTCTGTTGTAAATGTTGGTATTTCGTACAATGGAAATACAATATAATTGCCGGAAAAGAATATAAGTATATCAGTCAATAACACTGTGTATCTCATAAACAATTTATGCGATTCACTCTCGTATCCTCTCGAAGTGAATAATTTAACATAGTCTGGGTTCAAATATTTAGCTACCAATCCACATAAATACATGTGATACGCAGTTAACGGAGGATAATCCAGGCCCCAATACATCAAGTCATTTTCGGTTATATTGTAATACCATTTTTTCATAGGTAGATTCACTGTGATTTCCATCCAATGTCTTTGCGCCTCGTAATCTCCGTACATGGGCGGTTTTCCTTGGCCCGAGTGCGGATGCAATGACGTGCATATTCTCAACAATATCGACACTAACACACCGAAAAGACACAAAGCCGTTTCTCTAATCACTCTCATGTTTTTCTATATTGTCATGTTCTAAATGACCGGTACAAGCTATTAATTCGGCAATTTACACAGAATCGGACACCGCATTATACATTTCGACTAAACTCTATTGCAATTATTGCATTTTTTAATGCATAAAAACACGTATTAATTTAGCGTAGGCTAAAAAGCCGATGTTATCAGCTGATGTGGCATATATGAACTTATAGGTTACGTGTGATAACGAGTGGGAAAAATCAATAAAAGTCGTGCAGAAACTTACCACATGCGTTGCATCCAATTCCTTGATCAGTTTCTTTTTTAAATATTCTTCCGTATAGGACATTATAACTGTGTATTTAACGGAAATTTAAATTAGGTATAAAGTTGATCATAATAAAAAAAAACTCGGATAGGGCCATCTATTAACAATAAAAAAACTTGACATTTTAACTGCCGTCGATAAAATAGGTAGCGTGGACGCCAGATTTAAAATTATTTTGAAGTTTAAGTGCGCGAAAACGTTAACCACTAACCACATTTATTTATTGCAATTCTAAAAAATTACATAGAACTTGATGGATCAATTTAATTGAAATGCTACTGGAAGAATGTCTCGGATATTGAAAAAGAGTTAGAGAAATTTCAGTGCAAACAATGGTGTTACCCCTTGGTAGATGAGGAAAATGATAATATAAAGACTAGTAAAGAACATTTTATTTTTTACTGCTTGGAGGTCGTGCAGTGGAATATAAGTAAACCCGGACAACTATATTTGTTTGGAAAAACTTATGATAGTGTGAATAACTGCTACGTGAATTGTTGTGTTACTATTAAATACTGTCATCAAAGATTGTATTTTCTACCCCGTCGATACTTCTATAATGATCCAAGTAGAAAAGTCACCTGGAGAGATGTCTTCGATGAAGTTTGTGAAACTGTGGTACCACAATTGGAGACACAAGAAGTCCACTTCCGTAAAGTGAAGAAGAAATATGCATTCGATGAGTATGTACCGGAAGAGGGCGAATATTTGGAAATTAAATGCATGGTTGGCAACTCCAAATTAAAAAATAAGGCTGGAAATACATATTCAAAGATTTTGGGTATTAAACGTAACAGCTTTATAGAAACCTTCCTCTTAGAAAGGAATATTAACGGTCCATCTTGGTTGCAAATAGCTAATTATGTTCGATTTAGCAGTGGCACGAATTGCAGTGTTAACATAGAATGTTATCGGATAGAGGATGTTACACCAATTGAAGTAGATATCATTCCACCCGTACTGCTTATGGGATTGGATATTAAGAAAGCAAGAAATGAATACACAAAAGCAGAAGAGATAATCTGTGTTAGTGCGGTAATCGAAGTTCATTCCGATTTTGGAACGAAAAAAGAAGCATCACACATTGATCATTTTTGTATTGTATCTGATGGGTGTTCAGATATGGGTATGAAAAGTTGAAACATCTAGAAAAATATCCTCATACGAAGATTGTTATTACATCTAATGAAGAACACCTGTTGCATACGCTGATTGGAAAAGTGGCTTTCTATGAACCAGATTTGTTATATGGGCACACTATATTGAGTGAGTATTTTTCATGTTATTGTCCTTAACTGTATTGTGTGATGAATATTAAGTTTCTTTTAGGATTTATCTGCATAAAAATTTATATAAAATTATGATTTATGTGAGAAATACTGTATGTTTTTATTTTTTTTGTCCTTATAATTGATAAAAGGCAAAATTCCTTTATTTATATCACTTAATTTTCAACAACGTTTCGCTTTACTTTGGTCTTCTTCAGGCTAACAATGAAAATTATAATTAACACATGTTAAGTTGGGATTTTTTTTAACGACACTAATAAACGCATTTTTATATTTTTAAAATTAAAACTAATAGAAAATTGAAATTGAAAGTATATATTTGTAAATTATTATTTGAAACCCAGATAGCAGAGAATATTCTTAAAATATTTTTAAACATTATAATACTTTTGGAGTATTTATATATTCAAATTATTATCAAAATAATCGACGAATGTTTAGAACATTTATATACACATACAATTATTCCTAGAATAATTGTAAAGAATATTCATTTTTAGATATTCCAGTAATATTTTGTACAGTATAGATATTCTAGGAGTACTCTAAGGAATATCCTAATACTTATCTAAACTTAATACTGCTCAAAAATTAAGTCAAATTAAGTCACTTAATCCTTACATATGGTGTAAAATAAGGATTTTATTTAATTGATCCAAAAAATATTGCTCGAAAGAAGAAGCGCCATCTATGTGGCAGTTTCTCTAATACATATATACAGTGTGTCTACTTAAATTGGCGCCATATGGAAAATTTTGTTATAAGTTTTATGAAAAAAGTTATTCTTTATAAAAATCTCTGCTCTCGAAAACAATAGTATTAAGCTATTCACATTTGACATTGAATGTACAGGGTGGACACAAATTGAAAAAGTTTAATAGGATTTTTTTATCACTTCAATTTTAAATTAAATTTTGCAAATTCTACTTGTAAAACACGTTATATCTTATCCTAATTAAACAGTCATCACCCAGATAGCACATATACATTCAATGGACGTACACCAGACGTCCAGTTGTGTACAAATCAACGTACAGTGTACGTCCTGTGATGGTACGGTGGATGTCTTGTGGACGTACAATAGACGTCCAAAGTTCACAAAGTTGTATGTACACTGGATGTACATTGTATACGTCCAATGTACGTTGATCCAAGTACATTCACACAACACGTGGACGTTCAGTGGACGTAACGTGGATGTACAGTGAACATCCATATTTGGAACTTCTTTTAGATTGCAGTGTAAAATATTGTCGCTTGGTTAATAAATTAAAAAAATACCTAAAAGTGTGATTATTTACATTAATTATAAAGACAAAAGTATGTTTAAACATAAATATAAGATCTGCATAACACCTTCTGTGGCTCTTATATGGGGTACAAATGGAGCCTACTTTTGATTGATGTAAATCAGTTATCATATCGCTTATTTTATATAAACTTCAAGGCTATATCAGTCGATAAGATGGAATTAATTAATTAAAAGAGAAATACTTTAAATACTATTTATTATTGAAGTTCACGTAATAATTATATTTATTACAATCATTTATTTAGTTCCTTTTCCTCCTTTCGCTGCAGCGACGTAGCCATCTGGCTATTTCGGTTTCCACCTGATTATTCGTAGCGGTGGCAAAACACTTTTGCGCACTTTCTGAAAATCGAAAGTTTAATTAGAAGTTACTTTAAAAAACCTAAAGAATCATGAATGCTTCATACATGCAGATTACGCAAACAGTCCTTTTATACAAGTATTAATAAAATTTCATATCGCTAATATCGTTTATACAAAATAAAAATTGTTGATTTATTTTTGACTCACCCACTAATAAGGTTGCTAATTTCAGTTCCCGAAAACTTTTCTTGGCTTTCCATCCCAAAAAAACTGTACTACACTCCAGCAAATTTATTTGTGATCAATTTCCCTGCTGATCGATACATAAAATCGTAAAAATTGTTTCCTCCTAGCCTGGATATTTCCCTTACCTGCAAATTTATACATATAGTCATAATATACAGAGTATTAGAAAACGTAATAATAAATCAAGCAATAATTACAATCGAGAATATTGCAATACACTTGCGCAAAACAAATTTCACTTCACCAATTTCAAGTGAAGTGAATATTTATAGAAGGTATTACTACAATATAATTTTGGCAGTACTTGCTGATCAAAAAATCGAAAAGACCGTTTAAAAAAATAGATAAAACTAGATCTGTCGATAAATGTTGTTTAAAGGTTGTCACACTATGATTAGATTAAATCATTGAGAATTCAAACGTAAGTTGAATTGTCGAGAATCATCGAGTTCTCTTATAATGCGCATCCGATTGCTAATCGGCTAAGCTAGGTACATAGTTTCGTTGAGGTGTACACAAAACTATGCGTGAGGTTATTATTTCATAAATAATTCATAATTTATTTTGGTAATACAACCTATATAGATCACAAACAAGAGTAACGGGTACCTAAATACGACTATACTATATTGAAGTTGATTTTTATTTGCCTCCGTATCCCGCGCCAGTTACGCGTATTTTAACCGGCACTGATACCAAATTTTAATATAAATAATAATTAAAAAATATAAATATAGATACTGAAATGTTTAAAACTGTTTGGGATACCCTCGAAGTGTTTAAAACTGTTTGGAATACCTTCTCACCAACAATGCATAGGTTATGTTTTATTTCTTCGCCGGTAACAAACTTATATTGCCGGCTAACGGCATAAGAAACGGTGCCGGCACCAAAAATTAAAAAACCGGCGCTGGTTACAATATGCCTAAAAATTAAAAGCCGGCGCCGGCTATGGAGATACTTCCTTTCTTATATAATACCATGTATACCTGCATATAAATTTATTGATATGACAATGACATACAGACTAATTCATACGTGCAAAAATTATCTACAAAACAATTATATTGATGATAGAGATCCTCATACAATGCGAAAATATGTATACATACTTATATTATGTAGATGTAGTCCAATTCACAAATGTTTTCCGAAGCACCACAATGTCGGCCATTTCGGCTTATGGAAGTTGTTGTGATCACAGAACATAACCTAGTGTGAAGCATCGGTAAACAATTCGTTAACTGTTAATTGTTTATACCCTAAGTACTATAAGCAAAAGTGCGATATATTATAATTACCTTTTATTAACACACACTCTCACTCTACAAATTAGCCATCGAAAATCGAAACGCTAGAAACTGTTATGCACGCACTTCAAACCATCTTCAAACGTAAGCCGGCTGTTTACGGGACGCTCGATTCAGCTCGGTCCTCGTCGTCCTTCCGCGGTTAAAAGTGTGGGTGATTTAAAAATGAAAGAATATTTTAACAATCATGTTAAAATTAAATATTCCTTTATTATTCTGCGTATATTTATTTTTTACCAGGTTAACGTCATAAAATAATCAGCGTAGCCCCTATGCAATCGCATGAACAGAGCTGTTAAATTTTAAACATTTTTAACATTATTTAGAATACTTGCGTATAAATGTAAATATTACCACAGCATAGTCCTAATATTAAATTAGTATTAAAGTTATTACTATTATATTTCTCATTAAGCATACCTAATAAAAAATTATTTTATCTTAACGACAACAATGTCACACTGTTCGTCCATCGTACATAAACTCAAGCTGTCCGCTGTACATACATTCAAGTACATCCAATGTACGTCCACCTTTTGTCCATGTACGTTTGTACCTAAAATGGACTTATATCGGACGTCCATCGGACATTGTGTGCTATATGGGCATACTTCAAATGTTTAATTACTGATTTGTTATCCTTTACTGAGGCATGGTAATGAATAATATGTAATGACGTAATTAATAAAGAACGTTTATTTTTCACACATACATTACAAATACTATATTATTGCCGTCGTAAGTAGTAATGGTTAGCTTCAGTTAGCTACTGCCTCAACAAATCCACTTTCGTATTCAGTACATGTGATTATTATTCGTTCTAAATGGTCTACATTTCTAAACGGTCCTTATTGATATAACTTCTCTTTTAAAAAACCCCACAAGAAAAAATCAAGTAGGGTTAAGTCGGGAGATCGAGCCGGCCAAAAATCGCAGAATACCTAATGTATGACTCGTCTACTAAAAATATTGTTAAGGTATTCCTTAACATCGTGCCGTGGTGAATATGTTTCCGTGGATGTCGATGATTAAAGATGTCTGCAGCTTCTCGAAAGGTTTTATAATTGTTACCCAGAATTAACACAACTTCAATTTTCTTAATTCAATTCTCTTCTAAACTCAATGTCGCCGGCCTGCTTGTTTATTTATTGTTATACTGACATTCGCTAGGAAAAATGTCATTGTTAGAGCAACGTAGATTCTTAACTATTCCGTTTATTATTGTGTAGTAGAGTAGAAAATTCATTATTCTGTTGGGTATTGCTTTATTATTATTTATTTACATGCATTGCTCAAATATTACAGATAGGCGATCAAACATTCGAAGTATGATGACTGTTTTACTAATATAAGATAGAACCGGATTTACAAATAGGATTTGCAAAATTGAATTTAAAATTGAAGTGGTAAAAAAAAATCCAATCGGATTTTTCAATTTGTGTACACTCTGCACATTCAATGTCAAATGTAAATACCTTAATATTATTATTTTCGAAAGCAGATATTTTTATAGAGAATAACATTTTTGCGTAAAACTTACGTAGACACACTGTATATAAGTTGATATAAGTGTTTAACGTATTTGCTGTACTATACAGGGTGTATCAGATATAGAGGTAAATATAATAATATGTAGCAGCTGTAAACATATACAATCAAAAAGTCTTAATGCACAGGGGGCCTATCTGTAAGCATTAACGAGAAAAAAAAATATTTTGTAAATGCCGAAGGCTAGAGCCGCACCTGTGCCCAACCTAAATGCTGTCCCGAGTATACCCCCTCATACCACTATCATTCAGCCATTACCGCTGTTAGTTTTGTGTGGATCGCCGCTTGGAGTGCAAGCCACATCGAACATTCTATTTAAATTCTTCCCGTCTCGAAAAACGATCCTTTACAGGACCATCATGATTTCATATAAAGAAAATCGAAGCTTGATGCATTGGCAAAAGCGACGGAATGTATAGATTCATTTTCGCGCGACATCATAGTAAAAAGGCGTGTTTGCAAATTTTCTGTATCTACATTTATTTCTGTGTAATTCGATTCAATTCATTTTGCGTTATATGATTAAATAAATCCAAAAGAAATAACTCAGATTCATGTGGTACCATTTATTAACAACTAATTCTCGATTCGACAAAGCAAAAGAAAAATATTTACGTATTTTGTAACTACTGAAGTCGCATATCCGGTGAAACTCGAACGTCTTATCAGGATATTAAAAATAATACTTTGTAGACTTATGTAGAATACTCTTAACAAATAAGGAATGTTTATTTATAAAAAGAAGACATTTAAAATGCCTCAGTTTTGCTATTTTTACAAGGGCCTTTATTTATTCAGAATGACGTTAAATGAATTTACGGCATACCATTAAGAATAATACTAAATGAGTGCAATGTAGTTATACATAATACCACGTTTAGCGGGTGCTTAACATGACGTTTCCTTGCATCAGGCCCGGACTAAAGAATTTTTGGCTCTAAATTTTACTTTTTTTATTCTTTAATGATGAAATCCGGTTTCAGTGGGTTTGTGCTTTATATGTCGTGTAGTTAACACCCAAGCAAAATTTACTTTGTTATTTGATACACCCTGTATAAGGAGAAAACTACTACAAAATAGATGTGATGCTACTGTCGCCCTGATATTCTTCAATTTCCACAACTCAAAACGTAATTTTATTTAAATGCTTCAGGTTTGTTTATCTAACCGCCTTTTTAGTTGAATGGAAAAGACAAGTGTTAACTTTCTAGTAATATTAAAGGAACCATTTTCATTGTTAATTAGAACAAGTTGAAACTTGAACATTATTTCATATTTTCGTCCAGGGTTGACACGCTTTGCTCTCGGATGTACGATGTGATAGTTCAAGAACATGTGCAGAGCATATTAAAATTTTTGATTTAACTGTGGTTTATGGTTACGTGAAAATGAATTAATTTTGTTTCAACACTTTCTATGTATTAAAAGAACGCAAATTTATAAGTTTAAGTAAGGAATATTAGTAAAGTATTCACCCATAAATCGACACTAAATATCGTTAATCCAAAACAAAAAATATTAACGTAACATATATGTTTTACTCAAACACAATAGCGGGCCTTTTTAACATTATTTTGTTTCGAGCTAACATAAAAATGGTAACACAAAATTTTATGTTGGATTAAACCAAACATTTTTCTCAGTGCACAGAGCATCAAGATAGGCGCTTCAGACAACTAGCTCTACGAGACCGTTTTGCTACTAGGCGTCAGATCGCTGACTAACGGTTTAGAGAAGAAGGTAGACTTGTTACTATGGAGGGTTAATGATTCGAATTGTGAATGCGGTTGTGAAATGTTATCGTTTCATTTGTTGAACATATGATGCCTTCTAGGTGTAACACTTTTAATGTCACTGAGTATGCATATATACATAGAATAGATAATGGGGGATATGTGAAAATAAAAACAAATAAATCATTTATTCTGCGCATATATAATTAATTTACTTAATATCTTTAAATAAATGGCAACAGTTCCATCGCTTTATTGCAAATTGAAAGCTTTCTTCAAATACCTTTTCTATTAAAACATCTTAGTACGCAACCTTTTCTTGCTCTCCATTGTTATTAAAAGTACGGATATTCATAATAATTGCACCGTTAACAATAACAGAGTCACAAAACACAGATATAACAACAAATTCTGAATTCAAACTGATTGAAATGATTACAAAAAATTAGAAATGGCGAATAATGTATAACAAATTTATAATGACAGCAGACAAGACAGCATGCTTTCTTCTGATTGGTCAAAAGATGGATACTAGCTGCAAGCGTAACTCAGCAAATGATAAACGGTGTCTACAAAATGCAATACAAGATAAATAGGCGCGCAATTGATTGGCGTGGCGTTCCTGTCATTGTGGTTTTGGTTCTGTTTTGTTAAAATAAGTTGTTTACTTGGATAATTTCTTTTAAAAAAGAGTTGCAGCTATTGTATATTAGCAAGGCCCATTTCTGTGAATCCTTGTCCATACCTTGAGGCTGAAATAAATTTTAACTAAACAATCTTAATCTACTAAGAGGCAAGCCGAGATTAAACACAAATATTTATTAAGTTTATTATTGTAACCACAAGATGACGACTTTTATAAATTTTGACGGTTATTTTTATTTTTAAATGCGGCCATATTCAGTTTCACACGGCTGGCAGCACTGGTTGTACCACTAAGCACTACACATAACTTAAATAAATAAAAAAAAGTTGTACTTTCTTATCATATTATCAAATATGTCTCATCTCCCACACATACTGTCCTCCAAGCCGTATTCTTGGTTCAGATGTTCTCCATATCGCCTCGTCAGCGTTATAATCCGGCAGAGAGGGTGTCGAGTCTCTATAAGTTGTAGCAGTTGCAGCTGGATCCTGGGTTTGAGGCAAGGTGTCGGTTATGAAGACGATAGGGCGTCGCACTGCAGGTGCTTCTCCGCCTTTTTTGTAACAAGATCGACACCATAATCCGCAGAATGAAAGTACAACTAATACGCCTATGGTTATTGTGATTATAATGTAGATATTCATATTTTGCCTGCTGAATAAGGACGATCGTTAAATCGATGCAATATGGAGACGATCAGTTTTACACCTATTCACCAATAGTTATGCATATCTAGGGTTTCCTCACGTTGTTTCTAGTATTATCACTACCTGGTGATTCATTGATATATTAATTAGATAGTAACTTAATTGCGATAAATGGCATTTAGTTCAGTAGATGTGGCTGCAATTCAAACGTAAATGAAAGCGTAATCTAAGTCTAATCGTACTTTCTAGGAATTGTAATGATAAATACTATTTTTAACAGAAAACAGAAAAATTAAAGAGAGATAACATAAGACATAACGACTCTATTATTAAGGTAAATGTACCAATATCAGTCAACCCAAGTCCCACCCACGTCGTACAGAAATTTGCACAACAAAATGCGGAAGATATTACCATTAGAGGCGATTACTGATTTTTTTTTGTAATTGCAATACACCTGCATTTTCCATCTTTTCGTTGTTGTTCAATTTATACAGGGTGATTCTCAATATATGCGACAATTTTAAGAGCTGATTCCTGAGGTTATTTTGATCATGAAAGTTCATATGAGTATATGTCTAAAACGCTTTGGTTTTAAAGTTATTGAATGTTTAATAATAAATTATGAACTATGACTAACACGATATAATATCACAGTTGGTTCTTCAAAAACTATTGTGTTGAGAGGGAATTGTTTATTTGTCATTTCAATATTTATCAATAGTTGTCAGAGTATTCATTCAGTTTATTGCCAGTTTCTGTTTTCTAAAATGAATTACACGAATGCTGAGATGTGTGATATGCATTTCGTTTACAGTCTTGCCAATGGAAATTCGCGTGCTGCTAGACGTCTTTATGAAGAACGATACCCGAACCGTATCATCCCGCATCATTCAATATTTGCCCGTCTTCACCAACGTCTTAGTGAAACGGGAAATTTAAAAAAAACGGACGACTGATAACGGGCACCCATCTACAGTGAGAACTCCACAAGTTGAAGAAATGGTACTAAATGAAATTGAGGAACATCCTACTGCAAACACCAGAAAAATTGCGTTTGCTTTAAACATTAGTCAGGTCACAGGTTGGAGAATATTGAAAGATCAACTGTTGTATCCATATCACATTCAACGCGTGCAGGCACTTTTGCCGGCAGATTTTCCGCAAAGAGTGGCTTTTTTCTCAATAGATGCAACACAAAATCCTGACTATTTGGCTCAAATATTCTTCACCGACCAGGCTACTTTCTCTAGAAACGCGATTATTAGTTTTCATAGTAATCACATATGGGCTGAAGAAAATCCGCACGAACTAGTAAATGCCCGTCATCAACATCAATTCTCTGTCAATGTGTGGGTCGGAATTGTTAGAGATCACTTGATAGGTCCACATTTTTTACCGATGCGGTTAAATGGCGAGGTATACCGCAATTTTCTTGAAGAGGAGCTAACCCTACTGCTGGAAGAAGTTCCGTTGCGATTAAGATTACAAATGTATTTTATGCATGACGGTGCTCCAGCGCATTTTAGTTTAGTTGCTCGCGAGTTTTTAGACAATACGTATCCAGATCGGTGGATAGGACGGGCAGGTCCACAACCGTGGCCTCCTCGGTCTCCAGGCTTAAATTCTTTGGACTTTTTTCTCTGGGGTCACCTTAAATCATTGGTTTATACGACTCTCATTGAAAATGTCGATGAACTGAGAAATCGCATTATCGCAGCTTTTCAAACAATTCGAAATACCCCTGGTATTTTAGAACGGACTCGCCAGACAATACGACGGAGGATAGAAGCTTGTATTGCAGTTGGGGGCGGTCATTTTCAACAGTTAGTATAAGTTAATTTTCTTTTACTAATTATTTTGTTAATTTATAATAAAAACATTAATTATGTTAACTTACTATTAAACATTGTACAACTTTAGAACTAAGCGATTTTGGACATATGTTCTTATGAACTTTTATGATCAAAATAACCCCAGGAATCAGCGCCTAAAGTTTGTCGCGTATATTGAGAATTATCTTGTATATTTACTCCTATATTTTTTACATTAATAACAGGTACTGCTTACTCAAAAATGATTGAGAAAAAGTAGCGTCAATAGAAATATTATATGCTACTTGGATTGTCCTTGTCAATTTTTCTGTGGGAGTTGCTACCGTCGCGAACAGAAAGTTAAAATTAACGAAAATCTTGAACGAAACGAAAAGCGCGATCCATCCGCGCGGGTGATCCAGGAGGTCACCTACCTGATGTTGACTCGAAATGGTAATTCTTCGCTCCACAGCTGCGGCAAGCGGGACTCAATTCTCGGTGCCGGTGTATCTGCTGTAGCAAGAGCAGTATGCTGACGACGTAGCTCAATGGAAACGGGATTGGGTTACCGTAAGGTGTTCATTTAAATCTCAGTAAATGGGCGCCAAGGCTCGAATAAAGTAACGAAGCACACAAAGTGTAATAACATAGCACACAAAGTGTAGTAACATAGCACCAAGAGTCTAATGACACTAAGTCCGCAGATAAAAAGGAAAAGTTATCCGTAAAATTGGCCAGTCTGTTAAATTCAATTCCAACAAAATGTAATGAGGTAATAAAACTCGCACATAAATTGTTACGGGATTCGTTCGCTCTCAAACTCGAAGGTCTCATCGGATCGAAATAATTTATTCAAAACACAAATTTTTGGGTGACACTGTATATTTGTTACAAATAAAAAAGCGAAATAATAAAATACAATGAAATACAATACTTAACATATAGGTTGACACCTATTACGATCACAATTGGTGTTCGCTCTTAACCTCTACGCTTAGTAACTGGTAATCTAAATTATATATAATGATCGTGCAATAAGTGAAGTTATTATTATGATGGTATTTAAGAAATATAAATTCAAATCTTAATATAGGTTAGTAATTTTGGCTTGAAGGTCTTTATTACGTGATAGGATTTTAAAGATAAATTCAAATTTTAATATAGTACAACAAAAGGAAACAAAAAAATTATGTAAAACTTAGCTGGTAACATTGGCGGGTGTCTCTGGGAGCATATTTAGCGCGTTACGCTGAGGTCGTAGTCGTGGTCCAATTTGCTCCCCTGTACGCGAGGTTGCGGTGCACGTAAATTCAACGATCAGGATGTGGTCTCCCAAATTAGGTACTTTTTCACCCTCTAGGTTCAAATCAAAGCGAAGTAGGTCCTAAAGACAGGACCGGATTACCAAAACTGATAAAATTAACAACCGAAAGAAAAGTCAGCTTACCAGTGACCTAAAGATGACGCCATTAAATGAAATGGTTGCCGGCTTAACGCTATTGCTTGTAAAACCCTTTTCAGGAAAATATCGATGCCGCAGACACTTCTCCTGGCGGCCCCAGGTAAAACAGAAAATGCACTCGATATTGGATGTTCCTCACGTGACAATATCTCACAACAAACGTGGTAACTAATAAAATTTGCACGGAGCAACTTGACAGCGCGTGTCTGATGTTGTAAGAAGCATCTGCGTCTCCCTTGCTTAGCGAGAGGGCAGAAGCAGGAAATGCAACGTTAATCAAAATCAGTCACGGACCAATTAACAATGCAGAGTAATTCACACAAAAGAAAAGGGTTTTAATGAACGAAACTTGAACTAACAATTGAATAATGAAAAGCTATTTTGACGGACAACGATTTATTAATAATTTGGAAATAAATAACGAAAATGATACATTACTTTTGACTATCACGGTAAAGATGCGTTGTGACCAGCAAGAAGTACGAAACTTAGTTGCTAGATGGCGTTGCAGGGTGTAATTTAATTGAACAATAAACTTTAACACTTTAACTTTAAATCCATAAATGAAACGATCGCAATCCCACGGCAACAAAATACAATATAATTTCGATTTATTGTAAAGGTAAAATAAGTTTGGGTTGACTCTGTGTATGATGGCGCCAGGGTATCTCGTTAATAACGTAAATAAGATGATCCGATGGTTAATAAATATCGACAAAGTTTTGTTAAATTAAACAAATAATTCATATGCTTGTATTACTGAACGATAGATTAATAAAACATTATACATATACGCAATCGTGAAACCTGTTTCGCCGGAAATGTTACTAAAAATACAAACTTAAATATAGTGGCCGCAACCAATTCCTTAATTTATTTGCCATAACTCATTTGCCATAAATGACGTTTAATTCAGTGGATGCGGCTATAAATCAAATGTAGAGGAAAGCGTAATCTAAGATCAATCGTATCTTCTGTGAATCGTAATGATAAATGCATGAGTGCAAAAATTCCAAAATCAAGTTTAGTGCGCTATCACACAAGGAAACGGATATGCCTATATACGCATGACATTTTAATCATTTGTTTCTGCTTCTATATCTTTTTAGTCACATATAAGATACGAAAATTAATAAGAAGTTCATATATTTCTATCAATTATTGTTTTTGTCACTTCTGAAAAATTATGTATTTGGATATATGCTGTTTAAACACGCCTCAATTGTTCTGAATTAAGGAACCTCATGTATACCAGCTGAGCAATTGAAAATTAAATATGGAAAATAAAAAAAAGTCTATTTACTTTTAAATTATACATATGTATATTAAGTATAGTCAATATAAAATCAGATATTTATAATAATTTGTTTTATATATAGATAAATAATAATAATACATATACAATAACACGTATTTACAGCGTGATCTATCTAATTAATATTTACCAAATTAAGTATTAAGATTTGCGGTTATTTACAAATATACAAAAGAAGCTAGGAACAATAACACAAATTACAAACTAGAATACTCATATGTAAGTAATTAAATATATAAATCACAAATACCATATAAAATACAAAAACTTACATTTCACCACCAATAAGATTTATTTAATACTGGTTAGTAATAGTAACGAATGATAGTATCTACACCGAAATCAAAATTGTTCACACTTACTCTTGATTACATTTTTTATACAATGACCAGCATAAATGTTGCAACATATTGTTTTTTTTTTTTACATCGACCCAAGAGGAACATTTTCATTCACTAATGACGCACCTTCCAACTTCATGCAGTTTAAAAATAGCTATATTTACAGTTAGGCTCATGTAAAATACAAATATTTGAAATACAGAAAAACAAAACTTCATACATTTCAAGAACTTTTTTGACAGTTTAATATTTTATTGATTATAATTGCCTTTAACTTGTAGCGAGCCTGAAGATGGTCAGCAACCAATCTAACAAAGCCATAGTTGCGATCCGTAATACACAATTCTTCCAATATCTTATACTGTGAGATTCAAATTGATTGTCGTAATAAGAAAACTGTTTTCCGGAAAAATTTATCTATACTTATTACCGATTTAATGAGTGAAGTTAGCTACATGCAAATTTCATACATAAATTAATTTTCTTGGCAGTGACATTGGCGTTCGTGTTGTAATTTTCCTTCTTATTTATTTGTTTATTTATTTTTAAACCGTTTATATTTACATCTAATATCACCAACAATAGTATAGTAACACTGACTTAGTTCAAATCTTCATTCCAAACACGGCATGTACCTACACCCTGCTACTATCTATAGGAGCGGAATTGACAATCTTTTGGAATCTCACCGTATTTAAATTTTTATTTCATTGCGCACCAAACTTTTTACGCGAGACCTTAAACCATATTTATAAACATCTCTAAAACCGTACATTTTATTGTATGTGAGACATTTAAGCATTAATTCCAATCATTCGCGTTTGAAACTGTAGGCTGTCAAACTTATGTATGTGAAATAAAGTGACATTAGGATCGATTGCTTATATATTGTTGTTTTTAGAACCAAAATGCCCGGGTTTAAAATTTTAATTTGTTAGTTCAGTACATTATTGAATCTTTTGTTGAAAGGAGACAAGCGGCTTCTAGAAAACCAAAAAACTATTCCAGTTAATTATATATTTTAATTATTCTCTGCCTAACATGACTGAATATTATAAATAAATAGATTATGAACGAATGATCTTTTCAACATCAAACGTACGATGGGACGAAAACAAATTCTTCAATAACTAAATATTTAAAATGGGCGCTTAACCCTTTCAACTATTACATTCATATTTAATAATAGTAGTATTTGAATCGTCTATAGTGAAGGTAAGCGCAATTTTCTAAATATTCGGATTGCAAATTTGTTTTCCTTTTTATTATTATTAAACGGTTTCAGTTTATTATAATGTTTCTCTCTTTTTCAATAAAATAGAATCAAATAGTAGTTTATATTCCCCAGCGACTCTCTGATAAGTGAAAGTTACTATGAAAGTGACCTTCATTGCTAAGTGGCACACACTTTACGGCAAATCACTTCAATTTAGTAATCAGGCTTTGCTACGAATGGCAGTTTTCTTTACCTAGGCGCCCCAAAGCCCTCTCGGATTGTTAAAATTGAAAAATTTTGCAATTATTAATGCGTGTGAAAACCAAACGTACAAAAAATGTTTTAACACAAGCAAGTTACTCTTTATTCTTACAAATGCTAGTCATACTTTTGATACTCTTTAAATACAGACGTATGTTGGAGCATAAATATATATAACAATTATTATACAAAAATAGTATTCAAACTTTCTACACTTAAATGAATGTTTAAAGAACGTCAAACTAAAGAAAAATTAAAATTCGAGCCATCTACCCGTAAGCACTACACTAAATTATTAGAGAACATAATCCGTTATCATAATATCTAAACATAACTGTCAAGTTTCGATACATGTAAAATAACCATTTTATCACAGACCTCTCAGTATTTACGACAACCCTTAAATTAAAATTTCTAAATAGCTAAACCTAATGCGGTTTATGTAAGTCTAACCCCAAATAACTATGTGACAAAATTTATAAAATTTTATTTCTGTTTAATATTGAACTGAAACTAATTAATTATTTTCTTTTTAGGTGGATATACTTGATGGAATATTAACTTGACTGCGGCGCACCTCTAAGCGAGACGGCAATTCTCTTGGAGAGTTGGGCTTTCGGTTTAGGTCCTCCTATCGGTCGATAGCATGAATGGTTTTCTGCCGGGTTCTTCGTTAAATTTTATAAGGAATTCTCGAAGTAATACAGTAAAAGAAAGTTAAATTATCTGAGTCATATCGATACTTTTTAGGTAACCACTCGGGACTTTATATTTTGGTAGCTGCATAAAATCGTTATGGATTCAATTCACCACGTCTTCTTGCCACAGCAGATGCAATTAACTAAATACCTAATCGCCTTCGATTGTTACGCTACAGGATGCGAACATTGATATCAGTAATTATATTAATAGCGTTATTTATTCAGTTTGAGGGAATACAGAAAGTTACCCATCACCAACATCCCGAAGATGAAAAAAATCTCCCCGAGCAAATATTATAACAAAATATAATTTACAGGTGAGCTTATTTTCATAAAATAAGTTTTACTTATAAAGGCTTATATTAGAACTATTGTAAGATGTCCATTTTAAGTGATTTTTAACAAATTTAAAATTTGCTTGTAAAGTAGTACGCGAGTATGCGGTTCTACTTCAAATATTATTCATTGACTTTGAAACTTTTAAATGACTCTAATATATCCAACCTGGTTCATAGCAATTATATGTTTTAATCTTATTGTGGTAGCAATTTTTAACTAATACCTTATTACGACGAATTAATGAAATATGTTGTCTTTTCGCTATAGTATACTATAGCTTTATAATATAGTTTCTATATTATCATATTTGCAGTTTATTGTGTGAAGAAACATCGAATAAATACGAGATAGATTCACATGGATGCATTCAAATAACAATAATTATTTAGAAGAAGCAAATGTCGTCCGCGTATGTCAAAGATTTACCAGAAAAAAAATCTGGAATAAACAAACAAACAATACGTTAAACTGGCGGTTTCAAACATCTAGAAAATTATCTGAACACTAATGCTTATGCGGTCCTAATTTTGACAATAAAAAGCACGGTTTTAAATATTTAGGAATATGGTTTAAGAATATTCGTCAGCAAGAAGGCCTTAAGTCTACGATTAATTGAAAATCGAAATATTAGGTTTTAAAAGAATTGTGCATTACGGATCGCAAATATATGACTTTGTTAGATTGGTTGCCTACAGTTTCAGGAGTAAGGTACTTGCCCTAAATTCGTGTAGGAGTTTTACCACATTTTTTTTTTAGTGTGTATCAATCGATAACAGAATACTTATTAGGTACGTTATAGTTTATAGTATAACTGTATTTTAAATACGTGAAATGAATATATTTTAAATTTGGTATTTCATAACACTAATGAAGATTATATTTTGTGTTTTATATTTATATTTTGAATATATCTGGGATATATTGCGAATAAATGGGATTTATTTTTGCTTACGGTTTACTGTAGCATCAAACTATTTACGCGATTTAATCTTGTGTTCATGGAATAAAAACCTATTTGTACCAACTATTCGGATTCAACATCTGCTACTTTTGCTGAACCATGACGAATTTTTAAAATATACAGCTACACTAGTAGTCAAATGACTTGCGTCAAAATGAATTTTGGATTGTTTGATACTTGACACTCTACTAGCTATCCTCCAAAACGTGGATTCTGTGTGTTCTCTGAATTCTATAGAACAATGTTGCAACACTCGTTCCAACTACTGTATACAGTGACTAGCACATATTAAACCATATTTTATTAGTCGATTATTATCAAAAAAAAGATCCACTTATTGCGTTATAATTCATACAAGCATTGCTACCTTATCTCCTTTAATAGTTAGGGTTGTGTGCCTGTTGCTCCGGATACTCGTCTGCAAATCGCTGTGTTGGTCCGGGCTGTCTCGACATCGCATCGTCATAAGTTGGGGGAACGTCTGTTCCAACAGGTGGATAGGGCGTTGTTGTTGGTTGCTGCCATCCGATCGGAGGTGGATGCACTGGTTTTGGCATTCCACTGTAAGTTGTAATAGTTGCGCTTGGATACTGAGTCACGTAAACGGTTGAATTGGGTTCTACTGTTGTTGGTCCCCTTATTACTCTGCCTCTTGTTGTGTAAGATCGAAAACAGACTCCACAGAATGATAACGCAACTAGTATAGCTATGACTATTATGATTATAATGTAAACATCCATTTTTTCTCCACCGACTAAAGACGATTTGTTAAATCGATACAATCAACAGATCATCAATTTCAGAACTACTCAACAATAATTATGTCCCGGGTTACGTTATTTCACCGTTATCAAAACCTGTGACGCATTAATGTATTAATAGTAGATAGCTAATCTGCGATAAACGACGCGACGCTTAGTTTATTACATATGGCAACAATGATAATGGAAGCGTAATCTAAGATCAATCATACTTTGTATGGGAATTGTAAAGATAATACTTACATATTTATATTTTTTAACAGATCTGTTAGTATGCAGGGTGACATAGAGAAAACTACAATGCATAGCACCACGAGATAGAGGAACGAAAAATAACAAAAAAGTTCCTATACACTAATGTCCGATTGCTTTTCGTTTTTTTTCAAGTTACAAACTGTTTTTTATATTATTCTTGTGTTTTAGTATTACCTAGGCCATATGTGGGCAACAACCGGCCCGCTGTAAGATTTGATCCGGCCGCAGGCATTTGAAAACCCAATTCAAAAAATTAACACTACTTACTCATACTCAACTCCAAATGAGGCAAGATCGAGTGATATGGGGTTTGTCGCTTGCTCCTGCGGAATCAAGTGAGCGAGCAAGCCGAGTGGCCGGCGTTCATCAAAGAGTGAGGCGGCAACATCAAAGCCTTTGATGTTTGCCGCCTCACTGGCGGCCGCAACAAAAGATTATAGCTTCTCAATGTTCTACACTAGACGATTCTAGATCATTCCTTCATTTTGCCTATATAAGCGGGGGATGGCCCGAAGTTTAGTTCAGTTCTATTTGAGCTACCGGAGTGATAATTTTGACAAGCGATATCCTAGCGACTGCTAGTGCCGTCAATTTTGCTTTGTGACTTGGTGTGCATCTAAAGTGCTTTACTAATTATATTTTGTTATTAAGTTATCGAACGAAAAGTAAACGAAAATGATGTCTGGTGGAAAAGAAACGAAAAGTAGGTTCAGAGTGTCGCCAGTTTCAAGAAAAATGGACTGAAGAAATTCTTTTTACTTGCACAATGGTAAGCTTATTTGTTTGCTGTGTAATGAATCCATTCAGTGATGAAGAAATTCAATATAAAGAGGCATTACTGACTACTAGCATCCTATGCTGCATTCACTGACAGGACAAATAAGCAAAAGACAAAATCCAGAAGCTTACCGCAATTTGAAAAACAGCAGCAAATGTTTCATCAACAAAGAACACAACTTCATGATGTTGTGAAAGCTAGTTTTTTATAGTTAGTTCAAATTGGCAAAGTCGTTAAATCATTTGCCGAAGGAGAATTTATCAAGGAGTGTATTTAGAAAGTTTGCAGTTTTTGTGTCCTGAAAAGAAAAATGATTTGAAAAAATTAGTTTGTCAAGACGAACTGTTGCCCGACGTATAGAAATGATGGCTAATAATAATAAAAAACACTTTGACTGACGTATGGCTGGTTTTGAATCATTTTCCATAGCATTAGACGAGGGGCACCGCTTTGTCTGACACAGCTCAACTGGCTATATTTATTCGAGGTGTTGATAAGAGTTCACTATTACTGAGGAATTGTTTTGCTTACAGCCGCTAAAAGGAACCACTACAAGGAGAGGACATTTTTAATGAAGTTGAAAGGTATTCATCGGAGTTTTTGTATGAAAAAGCAACTGAATTAAATGTGCAAAAATGATTTGATAGTCCTTCATTGCATTATTCACCAATAGAACTTGTGTTCTAATTCATTCGACTCTAGAATGTTATGATGTGGTAGTAAAAACCATCTTTATTCGATCCGAAGGGCTTAACCATCTCAGTTCAAGGCGTTTTGAATGGATATCAGACCGAATATCGACGTAACATGTTATTGTGAAGTAATGGTTAAGCCAAGGAAAATGGTGAACGTTTTTACGAGCTTAGATGAGATAGCAGTTTTATGCATAGAAAGATAAACCCTCATTGAATTGAGTGACGCAAATGGATATGTGACTTAAGTTTCTGGTCGACTTACAGGCATTTGAATGATTTTAATTTGAAACTTCAAAACAAGGACAGTTAGTAATGATTTGTATCAGGCGTTTGAAGCGTTTCAAATCAAAATCCGCTGTGGGGCACAGTTGCTGTCTGGTAACAGTTCCATTTCACCACGTGTCTGCGTATGACAATACTGCTTTATGCTCAATATGCTGAAGAACTAAGTTCTGTCGAGAATTTTCGACAGATTTAGCGATTTTAAAAACAGGAAACAGTTTTCAATTTTTAGCTACTCCAAAAAAAGTAATGTTCAAAATGCTCCAATACACTTGCAAATGGAGTTGATGAGTTTTCAAAAAACTCACTCCTAAAATCTAATTTGAAGACGTGGAGTTGTGCGATTTCTAAAAAAATACCTCGAAGAAGACCTTTTCCGGAGCTTAGAATTTTCGCGAAGATTGATTTGTGGTTTGGCAGTACTTATAATTGCGAGCAGTTCTTTTCATGATGGAAGTTTATAAAATCAAACATGTACAAGGCTGATGACGATAATTTGGAAATTCTTACGTCTTTGTATCAGTGGAATTCATCCAAACTCGATGGATTAGTTTCCCAAATTTAAGCTCAAGGGTTCTCGTTGATTTAGTTATCGCTCTTTACTTTCGTAGTTTGTAGTTCTCAAAATTTCACGGTTTAATTATAATGTTTACCTATTTTTTTTCATTTCATTTTCTTATTTTAATAATTGCATTTAATACATTGTCGTATTATTTCATGATTGCTATCTATCGCTAACAATTATGAACACTACTTTAAAATGCACTCTTTTAAGCGCGCCGCGACGTTTTTGCACATTAAGTTTGGCCACAACATATCAAAGGTGCCCATACTGACTAGCTATAAAAATTATTTAAGATAGGCTGTATTTATGAAGCAAGACATTGGTAATGTCAACAATATTAGCATAGCTCTTGAAAGTTTTATTTCAAAACGGTGCGCTATACTTCATTAGGAATACAGGACATGATCATGTGTTACGGCAAGTTCGTTCAATTCTTTCGAGCTCACGACTATCGCGAGAGATACCATTAAGAAGTATATGTTGCACTTTATTGACGACTAGCGTTTGGGAGAGATGGTTGATTTAAAAAAAGAATTGATTCTGGGTGTTAACAGTCGTCTTACTGTTCAATGAAGAGCTATTTGCAATAGTAGAGCAATCTAGGATAGCACAGAAGATAAGGAGCTGTACGATGTCAATCGTGAATCTTTAGGAATCCTCAAAGACAATCTTCATCCATTTTCTTTCAAATCCTCACTATTGGACAGGATTTCTACGCGTTTACAATATTCGAGTGGTTGCAAGAAAGGGACAAATGTGCCAAACTGCCAACTTTATGTATACTTTGACAATAAGTTCTATAAAAGCATATGGAATTTTAGATGTTATTATTTATTTAGTCACACTGAGCAAAATACTGGAGCGATATCAATAATCTACATTCTTGAGTGAATTTTCATCGACAGACGAAATTGTCATTGTATGATAAAATATAATTCAATCTTGATAAGTATACAAGATCATTAGGATAAGTTTGTTTTTATTATTATATAAATTTGTACCATTTTAAAAATTAAATGCCATTTGAAACTACATCTTCAATGAAATACAAGTACTGGTACCGAGCATGCATATTCAAATTGTTTGCAAATTTTTAATTACTATTGAGTGTACGTAGTTGTTGCTTATAATGAAGATTGTGGAGCTTAGATTCTCTTAATTTGCTAAGATGGTACGTGTTTCTTGATATATTTGTTATGGTAATATTTCGTGCTGTGGCAACCACATTCCTGAGTGTTTTTAGTTGCTAATTTTATGATTTTCGTTTGCTGAGTATTGTGTGAGAAATTTCCACATTAATGTTAGTTGTATAATTTTTATTTAAGGAGTTTAATTGCATGATTTATTAATTAAGTGTTTAGTTTTTTATTATTCTTTCTTTAAGATGTCTAGTGTTCTAGTCTATTTTGCGATTCTATAGATTGTCGGTGAATGTACGACTGGTTGTTCCGCTGCGTAATTTTTTCCAGCAGTTCTTGGTAATGTTAGCGTGAGTCGTATTTTTGATTTGCTGCATTTTGTTATTCAATTGTTCGCATTTAATTGTTTTATTCGTCTTTTATTTATCCATTAAGGAATTGCGTTATAATAATTTTATTATATTGATGTGTGACCTATAATATAGCTATTTATTATTTCGTGCGGAAATATATTTAGTTTTAATTCTCTCATTATAATTTTAGAGTTATTTTTGTTTTAAGTTTGCTGTTCATTTTAATTATCTATACCTCGTTTGGGTTGAGTAAAGTTTTGTGCTCGCTTTATTTTTTTTTGTTTTTTTTTTTGTTATAGATGTCGGCTTAATTTTAGTTTGTGTTATTTGCAACCACGTGTTTGAATTGAAGATATTGAATATTTCTTACACCATCTTTTTGTTTGTATGGACTAGCATTGTCTCTTAATTAGATCACGTGCGTTTTTAAATTTAGCCAGACCTCTGTTCACGTTTTTTTTTTCTGCAATTTGTAATAATTTTCTTTTCTTTTTGTATAATAAAATTTGATTGTACTTAGCATCTTTGGGTAAAATCTGTTCTTGTATTTTTAATAAACAATTTTTGGGGTAATTAAGAAAGTCAGAATTCTATTCACCCACCAATTTCCTGATCGTGGTAAGATTCTAAGTTTTAATTCCGGGTACTCTGAGACTATTATTCTTTTGGCCCTTAATAGATTATTATCCATGCGCTAGCTAATTATTTTTTCTTTTTCATGTTTTAAAAATTCATTTTTGCATTTTCAATTTCATTCCGTAGCACAGCATACATTCAATAAATAATTTTGTTATTAATACGATATGAAACGATATATATTGTTATTTCTACGTACAATTTGCCAGAAATTATTCACATATGACGCATACATGATGCGTTCTTCGTTAGTTTTTAGTGGTTTGCAATTTATTGCAAGAACGAACTCGATAGCATACTTAATGAAGGTGGTACGGCAGTGATTGAATCTATGACTTCCAGCCCTGTTGGTCGCTGACTAAGCGAGTTTGCGTGTTCCTCTAGACGCGTGCATCTAACTTGTTTGGACCTATTTTTGGGTCAGTGAAATAAAACACTGTTTTACTTGTGTTTTATATTTATTAAGTGTTTATCATTACAAGGATATTATTTATTAAAATTGCTCCTGTTGCTCTTCCACAGTGATTAACTGATTAAGCAACGCCAACTAGATACCAGGCCCGACACATTGGGTAGGGTAATACTCCGAGAACTAGAATTGGCGGGGGCATATCGCCGGGCACCGTGCAAAACAGCAGATAAACTATAAACATCGACCCGTTTAATAAAAATTATCACACGAAAGACCTCTATGTATTTGAGAAGAAATAAATAAACGACGACATAAATTTTCGGAAGCTTCTTTCGCCGTTACTAGAAGCTGCTTTACCATTAATACTGTTGATATAATTATTGAAAAATATGTTACCAAACATGCAAATACATATGTTTCAATTAAATGGTAATTACATGATAAAAACCATAACATCATTTTGTTTTATATAATTATTGGAAAATTTCTTTTAATAAAGACTTTTGGTTTAAGAAAATTATTTAATACTAAAACGATAAATATAATTATATACAAAAAGAAAATAGAATTCAAAGCCAGATAAAATACATCCAAGAATTGAAAAACTAACTAAAAAAAAATCATTAGGCATAAAATTTGCCATCAAAATTAATGTGAGAAGAGTTAAGGCCGCGACATTCTCTACTTGCGTTTGGTAGTTTCAGTCTTGAATTTCGCGCTTGAACGGTCCAATTCGCGCAGTTTTAAGCCCATCATCTGCTAACAATAAGTGTTATATACTAGCAGGTAGATTAAGGACTTCATAGTCGGAACGAGAAGGAATAAACATAATTTGTCTGTATTATGTTGGGAAACCTGTTCGTAACTAACGCAGTATCCTTGATTGATAACCCCAACCAGAACTAACATTTTTGAATTTAAGTCATATTTTATTGGTTAATTATCAAGAATGATCTATTCCGTTTATAAATTCTATCACATCTTATCACTTTTTAATGTTTTTACACATAAATACACTTTGGAACCGAACAATATTTACTTTAATTACTTAGTTTACCAACATATTTAACTTCCATTCAAGTAGGAAGCATAAATCTATCACACACATTTTGTTAATATCTATGATGATATGCCTGTTGTTTTGGATATTCTTCTTCAAGTAGTTCTGTTGATTTAGACGGTTTCAATGTAGCATGCGGTATACTAATACCAGTAGATGGATAGGACGTCGGGTGTCGCCATCCGATGTGTGATGGATGCACTGATTGTTGCGGTATTCCCGTGTAAGTTGTCACTTTGTTGCCTGGATATTGCGTTTGAGTCGAATTTGAATCGGTCATGTAGACAGTAGAGTGGGATTCTATTGGTGCTGGTCCATTTACTAACCTCCCTTTCGTGGTGCGAGATCGCAAACAAGCTATAGCTAATCCGCAGACTGGAAGCACAACCAATACAACTACTATGACTATTATGATGATAATGGAAGCTCCATTTCTTGCTCACTGTGTATAGCGATTGTTAAACTGATGCAACACGCACAATTATTCAACAATAAATATGCTTTCGTTGCGTGATTTTCACTGTTATCACAACCCCGTAATGCACTGATGTATTAATGTTTGAAAGCAGGCAATTTGTGATAAAGAACATTTAACTTGGTACGTGTACTAGCAATACAAATGATAATGGAAGCGTAATCTAATATCAATCGTACTTTATATGGAATTGCAATGTAGTGATAAATACTTATTTTTGACAGGAAAATTACAAAAAAAAAAGATAATATAAGATACGGCATCGGATGTAATGTGTATAGCTTGTCATATTATATCGAATCGTCGAAAGATTTGAAAATACATCAGAAATAGTGATGCCAAGCGTGATCAAAAATCATTCGATAAAACGCCTAATTATCTTTAATCGATGCAACAAACAAAAAAAAAAAATGAAGTCTTGTAATGTACAACCTTTTTGTAACGAGTTAAATTGTTTTTAGATTGACATTATCTTTAGCGAAAAAAACCAATCATTAAGTGAAATATAGTTCTTGCTACCGCCGCTAACTGCAAGTTAAAATTACCGAAATTCTTGAACACCAAACTTAAAGGCAACAGAAACCAAAAGCGGAATCTTCGAATAATCCAGGAGATAATCTACCGGTTGTCGACTCCAAATGTTAAAACTTCGCTCAATAGCTGCGGCAAGCGCGACTAAATTCCCGGTGATGGTGTATCTGCTGAAGCAAAAGCAGTATGCTGACGGCGTAGAGAGATGGGAAATGTCTAATAGTGGTTGTTGAATTTTTAAATGTGGGTAAACTGAGGGCCAATGCTCAAGAAAAATAAAATACGGAGTACAAAGTGCCAAGAGGCCTAATGAACTAAGTCTTGTAGATAAAAAGAAAAGTTACCGCAAGTGCAGATTCGTTAATGGAATTGTAAAATAATATTAAAAGTAATAAGACTCACACATAAATACAACGATTTATTTTAAAAGTAAAATAAATTTGAGTTGACCCTGTATATAATGGAATTATGATAAAGCGCAGACTCTGTATAAGATGGAATTTCGCTAATGCTCAGACTCTGTATATTGTGGCGCCCAGGTATCTCGCAATAGAAACTAAAATATTCTTGGTTAGTAAATTTGACAAGTTTTGTAAAATAAGAAACAATAGATATTAAAATATACATGTACGCATCGATGAATTGTGTTCGCAGAAAAGGGTTAAACAAAATAACAAGCTTAAGTCGGATTTGCCATACAGGAATTCCTGGTTGTTACAATAAATTTATACAATGTAAATTACACAATATTCTGCCGAATAAGTAGTGTTAATTATTACAACTACGTAAGTGCAAAATGATGAATCTGAAAATAAGTAACAAAAGATATTGAATATGATTATAAAACACTGTCTTAAAATTAATAAAAGAATAATTTTGGAATATAATTGACTCAAAATATGGGTTCGGTTTTACATAATTTAAAGTTACGATGATCTAATTATTACAAAAATCGCTCCGCAGACTATAAATAAAGAAAGTCTACTGTATCGAGGAGTTGTGAGCACAGACGAAGATTTGTCGAGATACCTGTATTTCAATGTTGTTTAGTTACTACGATGTCCAAGTGAACTATTCCAATGTTGTGAGATGGTTATTTTCCCACGGTGAAGCAAAATAGTTAAGCTCTTATAGGTTAAACTTCTATGCTAAACGGTCGGTGAAGTCCTCAGTTGTTCTTAGGATTAATTGGTGATGGCCGCTCGTAGTGGATGCCTAATTACCACGGTGGCTACGAACAAAAGGTGTGTACGAACAGCAGTGGTCATTAAAAGCGGGTAGTACGAACAACCTAAATAAATAAAACAGAAATATGGTAATCAGACGAATGCAGACGAAAGCGAAAAATTCAGTGAAAACTAGAACAAAATTATCTTGCCAGTGTTATACTACGATTCAGCTCCTCTAAATCCTCACAAGGAATGATGAAGTGATTCCATCAATTTTCAAACACAAAACTAATATTCCTTCACAGGTACAAATATTCGATCCAAAATTTCACACAATTGCAAACAAAACTATATCGGATAAGCCGAATACGGTACGTCTACCCGCGACCAAGGTTGTCTGAAACGGAATGCGGAATTAAATTCCTTCGCGCGTTCTTATCGATTGGTTGCTTCGATTCGGCGATTAAATACGTTAAGTTCAATTGAACCGTAACATAGCATGGACATTAGATTATTTTTTTATGGAACAGTTTCTGTGATTTTGTAATTTTTTAATTGAGCTCTTTCTACTTTAAATACAATATGTATTGTGTGACACATTTGAAAGCGGGACACCCCCATTAGATTTGCAGCTATTGTCCGATTTTGACTAACTTTTCTTTTGAATTGTAGTGCGTGAAAAACTCTGAAGCAAAAGTTTCAGCAGTTTTTTTTTTTTAATGAAACAATGCTATGTCTAAATGGGCAGGAATGAAAAATGCACGCACTGGAAATCACCAGAACTAACAGATATGGTTTTTAAATCGAAGGAAGGCCACAAAAATAAAAAAAATCATAATATCTCAAGCACTGTTCCAAAAAAGAAAATTAACCTTGATGCAAAAAAAAAACACTTTCATTAAGTGTTTTAATATAAAAAATTCTACCGATGGAATTTTACCGGACATTGGTTTTTACGTTAGTATATCCAATAATTTACATGAACTCCGTAATTTTCTTCATGATGATAACGTGATTAAGCACTATACAAGAAATCGGGAGTTGTTGCAGTAACACTCCCTAGTGGACGACCTAATCGGGGAGTGACGGAAGGGTTTCCTTGCTGGATTGCTGACACCTTACAATAGTCGTCAGCGACTATCAGTCAATGCTCAAAAAACACATGTTGTCACGTTCACAAGAAACAGAACGCTAGAAAGCCTACAGCCGCTAGTAATAGGAGGCGAAAGGATTCTATATATCAAAGAGGCAAAATGCCTGGGGCTATGGTTTGATCAAAGACATACATGGAACCACTTATCCAGAAATTACCAGCAAGCCACTATCGCCTAGGAAGTGCAGAGGCTGTGTGAAGGAGATGGGATTTAGCCCAAGTGACTCTCTGGTTATACACGGATAATTAGACCCATGAAAACGACTGCTGTGGTTTTGGACACCGTGACATACAATCCATTATCGCAGTATGTTTCAAGTTGCATATTGGTTGTTGTGATTCTTTGTCCGTACAGCTATTTCAATTACGAAGAATTTTCACAATTTTGTTTTGTTTTGTTATTTTATTTAGTGTTTTGTTGATTTTTATTGTAGTGTTAAGATTTTTAATATTTCAGTCATCAGAGTCTATTGCGCTGTGCTATTTATGCCTATTCTATTAATATTGTCTTGTAATTTTCTACGTCTGCTTTGTCGAATTTTGAGAGGGATTTTTGAGGAAAAAGAATTGTGGGTTTTGTTTAAAATTCTTCCCTGTTAGATTGATGTGCAGACGTTTTCTAAATAATTTTGCTGTTTTGTTATATTTGTTGTTGTTGAAATTTAACATTTTTCTGAATATAGTCAATCAAGGAATCGTTTGTATATTGTTAGTGTATTGAAGTGACTTGGTAGATATAAGATCAATTATTATTTCTTTTGTTTAGGAGATTATTTGTTTATTGCTCATTTATTTTTTAAGATTAATTTTCTGTTATCTATTTTGCTATATATTTATTTTTGTTATTCTATTTTGCTGCATTTTTTTTTTTTTTCTATCACCTCGTTTGGGTGAGGTAAGCATTTTTCTATTATAGTTTTCTTCATTTTTGTAAATTTTTTCTAGCATTGTCCACGCTTAGATTATTTTATTTATTGAAAACCACGTAGATAGAAATTCAAGGTCTTGTGATTTTGAATAATCTTCCTGGACAATAAAACTTTCGTTTTTGCTTTGCATAGGAAATAGCATTGTCCTATTTTAAATTAGAGTCTAGTGCAGTTTCCATTTTAGGCCAGAACCTTCAGTTCAGGGTTTTTTTTCTGCACAATTGCATATTTTAGCCCGTTTATTGAAATAAATTTATTGTTTAATGGCGTCAATGGGTTATAAAATTCTGTTCTTTATTTATATTAAACCTTTTCAATTTTTCGTGTAATTGAGAAAGTCTAACTTCATTTACTCACAATTTACTTTTCGTGGTTAGATTAAAGTTTTAATTTCCGAGGGTAACTCTGGGTTTTTTTTATTTTTCATTTTAAAATCATTTTAGCATTTTTTTTATTTCAATTAATACACGGCAGTACGGAGCTATAGTATGGTGGCCAAAGGTGCGGCAGGTGGGGCCGGCCAAAACGCTGGGTGTTAATCTGCTACCAATACGTATTTATATACAAGGAGTTACAAGGTCCACAGTACACAGACTTTTGCATAGTCAAGTACCGATAAGTAAATCACACGGCACTGGCTATAAAAAAACTGTTAGATGAACTCAAGGAGGTACCCCCATGTGATGTCATGATTTCAAAAATTTAGCCTAGATAGAAAATATCAGGTTATAATAGATAAGATATAGATAAGAAGGACTGGGAGACAGGTACTCCGGTAAGAGTGGACTCAAACTGGTATACAGACGGCTCTAAAACGGACTACGGCGTTGGAGCTGAAATATACGCTAAGAAGCCTAAAAAGGTTCTTTCGGTAAGCTTCAACAAAGACACGATGGTGTTCCAAGCTGAGGTTGCTGCAATACACCACCAGGGGTATTTCACTTATATGTGAACTACCAGTAATAGATTGTAAGACAAAGATGGGCATAATGGTATTTTGCGACAAACACAATAGATGGCAATTACAGTCATTTATAGATAACTGTTGTATCGATAAAGTTTTCACATGTGAAAACGTTTCCCTTGAAGTTTTTAATTGCCATTTTCAACTAACAACGTTGTGTATTTTTATAGTTTTTATTTGGATTTTAGGATTTTGTTTTATTTTATTTTATTTTGGTGTTTGGATTTTATTGTATTAGTTTACGTTGTACACATAGTTTTAAAGATATTTACTAGGACAGTACATTCATTGTGTTGCAGGTGAGTACACTATCAAACATTTTTTGGCAATACTAATATCATGCATGTATAATTGCAGTTGTACTACATAGTACACTATGGTGCACTACAGAAATTGTGCTGTAAGGGGTTGCGACATAAGGATGCACCGAGGCATTCTTTTCCCAATCCAGTGAAGAATATAGGCCTTTACAATACTTAGCCAATAGCTTGCAAAAACAGTAACATAACATAAATATGTTAAACAATTAGAACTATGTGAAATTTGCAAGGGAAATATTATTGCCTGTAGTGTTTCAAGTGAATGGCACTCTTTAGTATCTGACAAAGAATATGAAAGATATGTTTCTAGTAAATTAAAATATTGTACCCCCGAATATTTAGATTCGTTAATTAATATCTACGATTTAGTAAAGAAACATTATCCAACTATATGTTATCAGAAATATAGTTACCAAAAATTACTTAGAATAGTTGACGATAATGTTTATTTTAATTTTAGAACTTATTGTGGACATAATGCAAACGTACACCAAACGACCACCGAAAAGTTTACTTATGCTGTTTCAATTATATCAACTACCTAAATAATGTTTGAAAGGGAAAATCAAATATTAATAATTATGTAGACAAAAATTATAAGCAAGCACATGATTTTTATTGCAAAAGACTAGTAAAAAGAAATAAACAAAATTTACAGTAACCGTGATTTTGCATTTTATTATTATTTTTACTTATATTTGATTTTGTAAAATTGGTGATACACGAATTGAATATTTTTTATACAAAGTTAATTTAACCAATAAGTTTGGTATTCCTTATCACCAATTTTTCAAAACAGTTATAAATGGCAAGATAAATTAGTGCATGAAACATGAATACTCATTTGAAGTGGTGATAGAATATCTTACATTTTTTAGTAATAGGAGTTATTTCTATATTCAATCTAATTATTTAATAATCTAACATGTTATTTAAGTTTGTGTTAAAATAAATAAGTATTAACAATTGTTTTGACACAAAACTCTTATAATAAAGTAGATTATTACATAATTTGGTTGAATATAGAAATAACTTCTAATACTTAAAATCAACTTTATTCACTTACTTTTTGGATTTTAAATGTACCGGTGCAGTCGTGCTTTGCGAAAGATCCGATAGGTGTCGCTTTTATGAAATAAATTTTGTGTATTAAGTGAATCTTCTATAGTTCATTTACTATAACAGACGAGGTACGTCATTACTTGCAAATTCGGGCCATGTAATATCATATTATTCAAATAACCAACTAACGTATAACTTATTCATGTTCAATTAAAGATACTATGCTGGTGCCTACTGCTTTTTAAATTGCATGCTTGTCACATCTTCCCAATGTATTCCCACCAATTTAGTTATTGCTGTCAATTGTCAAATCTGTCATATTGTGCATTTGCAGTAAAATGTGGGAATTTGCGTTTTTACTTGGTACATATTTATTTAAAATAAGTAGTTATTACAACTAAACTATACCGAAACCATTGTGTAAACAATCGAAGGAGATAATAGTTTCGTTAATCGTGTATTTCGACACAGAACACGAGAACAACGGGCCATTACCCCCGTTAACTTTCGTGCGAGGAGTATAAAATCCATATATTTTTAATGTTATATTCTTTACAGTATTTCGTTTTTAGAGAGTAACGAGTGTTCTAAACATTCATGTTGCAAACATAAGCAAAATTTCATCCATGAGTAAACAAGGAATTATATCCACTAACCCAAAACGAAAATGCATACGAAATAAATGTTGTAAAAATTGATTATTCTACTCATTGTCAATGTGCTATTGGAAACACAATTTATGACATGTACGAAAACAGTGAGTATATACAAATATTGTTTACAGAAGTGGTTCTTTCACATACATAACATTAAACATTTTGAACAGTGCTCTTAAAGAAAAAGACATTTTTTATGGTTGAAACACATTGTTGTGGTAGATATTATTTGTTCTCAAAGAAAAGGAAGTTTGTTACGAAACGATGGATGAAATATGGCAGATCGGAGGATGCATACAATTGTATAAAGCGGATTGAATTAAATTAGCCTGGAAATTTGACGTACTTGGTGTACAACATATTGGAAACGAAATTCAGAAGTAGTAAATCAAAGAGATTAATTTGGATAGAGAAGAAACTTGCATACAATACTAATAGTTACTGTGAATACTTTAAGCGATAATGATCCCCATTTTTTTGTACTCACTTGTGCCTTTTTGTTATTTTTTCCGCTGCTATCATGGTCAACATACTTTAAATCCTGATTTTCAAAAAGAGTTTTTAAGAGTTTGTTTATTCACCTGCTAAAAGTGTTTGACAGTTAAATAACCTAACGGTTTGTTTACGTTTTGACGAACAGAAAATTTGCACACTGTCGTGACGTCATAGCAAACTGACTCACGTAGTACCTCGTCTGTTATAGTAAATAAACTATATAGAATTTCTTTTCTATGTACACCACTGTGTCCGAGAAATAGAATGATGTACCGAGCCAGGTAACAGCGTCGCTATTTTCTTTGATAGTCAGTCCACACTTAAAGCGATTAGGTCCATAAGCGTGGACACCTAAAGGAAATTAACCTTGCCTGGGTCCCTAGCCACTCGGCGTGAGAGAAAATGAGGCGGCGGAGAGCTGGCCAGGCGAAGGTTCGTCAAGGGTCATTCGTTGGAGTTGGTCCTTCTTTCGGCACTGCCAAATCGCAAATTAAAAATATCCATCAATGAATGGATACATAATCAGTCCAGAGAGTGGTGGCAAAAATCACCGGGACAAAGACAGGTAAAAGAGTTCCTAAAGGAGCAGAGGCCTGAAATCATGAGAGATCTAGTGAATAAAGACAGGAGGACTGTCAAAATGATTGTAGGTCTGTTGATTGGCCACTGTAGACTGAATAGGCATACGTACAACATAGGCCTGGCAGATGATGCAACCTGCAGATCCTGCCAAGAGAGAAGAAACACCAGTTCATGTGCTGCGCCAATGTGAAGGCCTGGCGAGGACAAGGTTTCTAGTAATGGGGGAGGAGAACCCCACAGCTAGTAGCTACATAAAGAAGCCGCTCTCAAAGATGATAGGCTTAATTAAGAGGACAAAATTGATGTGCGTCCTCTAGGAAAAAGGGGATCACAATAGATCTGAAAAGGTCACAGTGAAACAGGGTCATAGACCACCCCAGTCTTAATCTAATCTAATCTAATCTACAGTAAAAATAGTAGTTATGTATTATTATTTGATCTAAAATATTAGAATTCTTGCAGTGCAATAGAAAGAATACTTGAATTCGAGCTAACATACTCTTTCTTGGTGTAGGGCAGGGCGTTACTTTCGCACACGGTGCAAATTATCAATAAACCAGGCAGCTCTAAATAAGTATAGTTAATATTATGTTGCCATTGTTTATCACTAAAAATGGTTTTAGTGCAAAGACCTTTATCAGTCGTGTGCTTACACAAATTCAAGGTAGGCATTTAGCCTGATCCGTCGTATTCGATAACGTTAAATTAACATCATTTCACATCGTAACTAGTCAAAGTGTGAAGCGCAACTAAATGAACGCAAAACCTCTCAATAAGAATGGATATCTTTATTATAATTGGAATGTGGGTTTTAATCGCGCTAGTCATCTCGGTCTGCAGCTATTTCTGTCAACGATTCAGTAAAAAGAAAAGCACGACTCCTCAAAACGCGAATGCCAATACAGCAGATAATCCATCAGCCGTCCAAAATACTCATTCGCCAGGATTTGCTCGACGGATGCCGTACCATGGAGCACCCCAGACGCATCAGAACGGGATCGAGCCGCATTATCCTGGCATTGAAAACCAAATCGCGATGACATATTCCTCTGCCAGTACTGTAGGTGTACAAGAAGATCTGCCGCCATCTTACGAAGAAGTGATGGCCAAACAAACGACGACCTCAGCGGCATCTGCTCCAGAGCCTGATCGATCATCTGTCAATAGTGGAACGACATCGGCTGACGGTGAAATGAAACAATCTTCGAATAATCCCAATCCATAATTCGTGCGGATAATTGTGATTAAAACATGGGAGTTAACGAGTGTTTTGAAGATTTGAAGTGTAGTGGTTTTTAAACTCCTTAAATCATATTTGAAATATGTTTATAAAAGTGAAGAGATTACTTAAACTCAAACAATTATTTATTATTCTTCGTGATTAGGATTATGAACGCGCAATTTGGGACAATAGAGGACAGTTGGACAAGGTAATATTAGTTTGTTGAAAATTTTACATTTTTGTAGTGATGTGTGGCTTAGCTGATGATGAATGGCTGCATAAATCTAAGAAAAAAATGACTGACTCATATTTATAATAAGTGATACGTATTATGTTTAATTTTTTATCTTGGACGAAACATTGTTATACTTATTTAATTATAGTTATGCCTCTATTTCGTATTTTTCTAATAAATCAGTGTTATTTGTCTTAATAAGTTTCTTATCACAATTAAATCAAAAGCTAAATAATTACAATGTATCCTAAATCCCGCTAAATCTATCCGGCTTACCTATTCTACATGAATGGCACTATACAGCGTGTGTCAACAACGAGCTTCCATTAAAAGTTTATGGAGAAAGCATTTGCTTCTCCATGCGAGATTTAAAAATTTTTTGTAGTGAGCCGTTGTAGTTAGTTTAGCTAAAATTTTTCGACTTCCGGTAATATTCCCGAATACCGGAAGTAGTTGCCAACTTTGGTATTCTTAAATGGAAAGGTAAGATATTTTATTTCAAATTTGGATTTCTACTCTGAATTTTAGTCAGTTTATTTAAGCATACTATGCCTTACTTTATGCTTTACAAGATATTCGCTTTTTTAAATAATTTTGTATTATGCAGTGTGATTTTTTCATTTTCATTGTAAATAATATCCACTAAATGGGATATCTATTTCCAATAAAGAAATTAAGAAATAGTAATCTGACTGCAGGAAGAGAGGGGGCAAAAGAAAAGTCCTTCAATTTGTGATAACTCATTTTGTTTTAATAGCGATCCCTAAGTTTCTTTGTGCCCATCGATTGGCCGTCAAAAAATTGTCAAATAAATGTTAAAAACCGTTTTTATCTGAAATGAATGGTTTTGTAGATATTGCAGAAAGACTGTCGCAGCATAATCATTACGAGTACATGTGTCGGTTCTAGGTGGCCATGATTGAACAATGCCAATAACTGTCACCTATAATAAATAAATACCATAGACGATGGCATCAGTGTCTTGCTCTTGTTTATTATCTACACAAAATAAGTAACAGAAAATTACAAATAGTTATTCAAGAAACAAATGGCCAATATATTATTTTTGTTTACAAATGTTGTCAAAAGTTCTACCGCCTTGCTATAAGCATGTAGTTATCCTCCGTAGTAACTGTTCGTGCGTAGCGTGCTGAATTGGTTCCGCATCTAATTCATTTATAGTTTTTCCAACTCTGTCAAAGATATCTTTCGTAGTAAATGGGTCTTTGTAAACAGAATTTTTAAGATAATCCCACAAGAAGAAATCTAATGGCGTTAAGTCGGGAGATTTTGGACGATATTGAAAGAACCTTTGTTCGCCATCCATCTGTCCTCGTATATTTGTGTGAGGGTACGCCATATTCGGTCAGTATTATGTGACGGAGCACGATCCATCTGGTACAACGTATTCTGAGCTTCTTGCGGTGGAAGACATAGCGATACAAAAATAACATTGCGTAGTATCCCTTCATATAGCGCGCCAGTTAAATTATCGTCATAGAAGAAGACAGACAGAATTCTATCATTTTTATAACGCAAAACACGTTGAAGCTCCAGGCGTTTTGGAAATTTCGTTCTCGAATTATTCGAGGATTCTCGGAAAACCAAAAATGAGAATTGCGTCGATTATATATTCCCTATTGCTGAATTTCGCTCCATAGATCCAAACAATATTGTTTAAAAACATATCATCTTCCTGCGTTTAAACTAGAAACCACTGGCAGAATTCTCTTCGACGACTAATATCCAATGGTTCCATGTGTGAACTAAATTAAAGGTGCGGATTCTATGGCACGCAATCTGTAGCGTCTAAAGTTATCTTAGATCTTACACGTAACCTTATAGATCAACGACTGCCTAGATTCCATCATAAATTTACAAGGGAGCATTTTATGTCTTTTTTTTTTAATTCTTTTGAATTGTTGAAAGTGTTAATTTTTTCTTTGTGAAGACATGAATTCTGTTTTCTCTTCATTTATTATTAATAAGTTGTCGTTAAACCATGCCTTCAATTTTTCTATATCCTGATTGATTTGATTTTGTATTGTGAATATATTATACATACGTCGTCGGGGTATGCGTATATTTCACCAGTAATGTTTAAATTGAAAATATCATTTGTGTAGGTGATATATAATACTGGCGATAAGTGCCACCTTGAGTTATCCCATATTTCGCGCATAATTATTTATTTTGTTTTTTCCTATTTTTATCGCCTTTGTCTTCAGACATAAGGTTTTCATTAGTCGTTTCCCTATATGCGTCTATTCCATTTTTTCCAGCTTTTGGCAAGTTTGAATCTTTGACCTCTATCAAATGCCTTTCCATGTTATAAGAGTGCCGTTACTATATTTCTTGCGCTACTTGTTTTTATAATAGAATAGTATATATGTCTTTGATTATTATATAATTATCTATAAGTTGGTGCTCATCGGTATTTGCAAACTTTTTTCAAGCTATCTTTATTTAGAGTTGATAATCAGACATATCGGCCTGTAGTTCTCCGGTTTTAGTTTATCACCTTTTTTAAATATTGGAGTTACAGTTGTTTTTTTTTAATATTGGTATATTCTCCTATTTTTATAGTGTTGTTGATCAATTTTGCAAGGATTGGTGGGTGTTAATTTTGTTTCGTTTTGTTTTACTATTTTTGCTGTTATGTTATCATATACTGGCGCTTTGTTATTTTTTAATTCTTTTATAATTTTTAGCAGGCAATTAGTAATACATTTTCTCCTTTTTCCCAACTAGTTAATGAATAAACGTCTTTAGCTCCTTACGTTGCCACCACCTTTCCTGGTTTATTATTAATTTGCAAACCTGTTTCGTCAACGTAAAATCACTCCCTCCGATCGTGTGTGTCATGTTCTAGTCAGTCTTAGTCGAGTCTCGATGCGGGATAGAGTACAATTTCTCCTTTAACGTTTTCAACATTGTAATGGTTATACAATGATCGAGTCCGCGTCATTTACTATGAACCTTCATAATTTTCTGGATGATCCATCTTACCTTGATTAGGAATTATATAAGAAATAAATATAAAAAAGTTATGTAAGAAACCGTGAACTGTTAAGTAAAATTAATGTAAGTATTTACTCTTTCTTGGTGTAGGGCAGAACGTTACCTTCAAGCACAATATATATTATATATAATTATATATTATATATAAATGATTATACATATTATACATATTACAATGAAATATATATATGAATATATTGTAATGGGTCAAACACAGCTCTAATTTAGAAAATCAATCATACACACACCGATCAATTGTATCGTGTTGACGGCCAGTCATTACGTACTCTTGATATTCGACAAGGACGTCGGATGTTGTACCAGCCACAAGGTGTCTATGAACGCCTGAAACGGATCAAGAGATCTAAGACATCCTTAAACACACACATTCTTGCGACATCATTCAACATTTTAACATACCGAGCATCCAGTAACCGATTACTCATTTTTTTAAGACCTTCAGTCAAAACCAGGCACTAATATTATATAAAATCACAAATTACTTACTTTGGAAAGCAATAAGTTTCATTTTAACAGCCATTTTGGCCAAGTTTTATGTCATTTCTTTCGTAATCATGTAAAAGGAATTTTTCTTCTCTGACATGTTTAATGTTGAGCATTACCAGAATCTCGAAGCTTACAAATCACCAATCATGTACTGTAAATTCATTATTGTATAAAACCTGTGTAAAAAGTGAAAATTTCACATTTCTTGTCAAACATCTTAGAAAGTGCACATACATGATATCTTTACAGAAAACAATTTTCAGAATGATCGAGATGTAATTAACAGATCCTCAGGTGATCAAAAGAAGATTTGAAATACTAGTTTATCCATATAATTCCTTTTAAATTAGAATTTTCATTTTAAAAACATCACTGACAGGGTATCTAAAACAGATTATTAATTTACGAAATTTGGCACACATACATTATTTTACTTGTAGAAAACGAATTTGATAATGAAAACCTTATTCAAAAATAAATTTAAAAGATATTTCTTCTAATTTCCAAATGCTTCCAAAACGCTGCTCTTTTATTTTGAAAAGACGCGAAAATTTCAACCAATCACAGCGTAGCATTTTACAAAATCGAAGCCAATTCCCATAGCAACGAGGAATGCAATTAGCTTTTGGTCGTGAAGCAGATAAGACGTATGTTTACCGCCAGTTTGAGACTTCTAACCTCACTTAATTTGGTTTAAATCTTTCCTAAAATTTTATCCTGAAACTAAGGAATCAGTTCAGTCTAATAGTCACTAACGCGGATTAAAGAAAGAATCCTTACCTTAAAAAAAAGAACGAATTCCAAAAAAAAAAAAAAAAATCCGGAAGAATTCCTGAATCTACCTCAACAACCGATACGATCCCATTCCCAGCCTGTCCAGACACCGGACCCAGTGCGAAAAGGTTAGTCCGTTCATAGATAACTTAGCGCGACGATTTTGATATCGATAAATTGCACCGATAATTATTCGATCACCGACTGGTATTGATTATATTTGATCTGTCAATGTAATGTAAGATGTAAGCATCGAGATTCAGGTCGGTAACGTAGAACGTAGATGTTATTTTCATTTGTAAATTTATGGATGTAATTTTTTTTTATTTTAACAAACCTTTTTGAGTTTAGAAATATTTATTATTAATTGTTTCAAAAAAATCATTTAAACCTTTCAATTAAAAAATTTAACTAGTGCCTGAAGAATAAGATTCAATTTCGAAACAGCGCCATCTACCGGGTAGTGAATTACATTAGATATTCTAGAAATCCCCATATAAATAAATTTAATTGCTCTAAAAAGAAAACTAATGTGTGAAATTTTCAATTTGAAACTCAAATAATTATATCAAAACATTATCCATCATATTTAATTAATAATTAATACATCTGTTACATTTATTTCCATTTATTTATTCTTACATTCAATAAACAATCGCATATGTTATATTGTTTTAAACTGTTGTTTTTTTTTGTTGTCTTGTTAAACCTTCCCAAAATTAAGGGACACGATCCCAGATAAGACCCTGAGAGAGAGATAACAATTTTAATTTTAAATGTATTAGTCCTACACCCACGGACTTTTTACAATATATTTCATTGTTTATCACTAAAAATGGTTTTAGTGCAAAGACCTTTATCAGACGCGTGCTTACACAAATTCAATGTAGGCCCTAATCCATTCCAGGCGATAACGTTGAATTAACGTTTGAATTTCACGCCGTAACCAGTCCAAGTGCGAACTGCAACTAAATAAACGCAAAGCCTTTCAATAATAATGGCTGTCTATTTTTTACTTGGAGTAGGCATCGCGCTTATAATCATACTAGTTATGTCACTCGGCAGCTGTCTCTGTCAACTAATCAATAAATGGGGAGGAGGCAGCACAGGATCCACGACTTCTAACAGCCCGAATGCCAGTATAGCAGATATTCCATCAGTTGTCGAAAATACTCATTCGCCAAGTTTAGACCGACGGATACCTTACCATGGAGAATCCCAGACGCATCTAAACGAGATCGAATCGCACTCTCCTCGTATTGAAAACCAAATCCCACCGACATATTCTTCTGCCACTACTCTAAGTGTACAAGAAGATCTGCCGCCATCTTATGAAGAAGTAATGGTCAAAGAAACAATGACCTCATCGGCATCTGTTCCAGAGCCTAATCGATCATCTGTCAATAGTAGAACATCATCTGACGGTGAAATGAATCAATTTTAGAATAATCCCAACTTATAAGAAAAATAATTAAGATAAAAACATTATAGGATATAACGAGAGATTTGGAGCTTTAAAGTGTGTGAGTTTTATACTACTTAAATCATATTTGAAATATGTTTATAAAAGTGAAGATTACTTAAACTCGAGAAATTATTAATTAGTATTTCAGCAAGGCAATACGCGATATTTCAGTTAGACAAGGTAATATTAGTTTATTGAAAGTTTCGCATTCTTGTGATGACGTGTGGCTTAACTGATGATGACTGATTGTTTAATTTAAGGAAAATTGACTGACTCATGTTTATAATAAGTAATACGTACTATGTTTATTTATTTTTTATCTTGGTTAAATAACAAGCAATTACTATTTAAATTATAGTTACTCCTTTCATTTCCTATTTTTCTAACTAAACGAATTTTATTCTTATTAATAATTTTCTTATCACAATTAGAATATCCTATCTACATTTACATATTATTTTTGCAATTAGTGCCGTAACCATACCATTTATTCCACTAGTGCCGTAATAGGGTCTATTACAGCACTAGTTGCGTAATAGAAATGGAACATTTAAGCAGATTTATTTTAAGTTGGTCACATTGCAACAGAAATGGAGATGTCCAATATGACATTTGTAAGCAAGTTTGAGGTTTATTATATTAAAATTCTTTGTAAGATTTGATATTTTAATTAATCTTTGAAATAGTACAACTATTATAAACATTTATATTAACGTTTGAATTATCTTTCGAAGTGAGTAGTGATACCGGTGTGCAGTAGAAACATTCTGTTTGAAATTATCGTTCTTTGCGATAGTGATATTTGCTTCTGTTGAGTACTCAAATGTGTGAACCATTCCAGAAGTTCCAGGTAGATTCACATTATTTTCCTGTGCAAACATATTTCCAACATCAATTTTATTTTTCATAGAAGAGGCAACGTAACCTTCAGCAACAGCCGTCTTTTCCAGCCACCTTATCGTTTATAGTTAAATCTACCACCTCAGTATTTGCTATATGTGTCCACTGGATCTTCTAAAACAATGTCTTTGTATAATGAGGATCTGGTAAATGAAGAAAACTGGGCAATTTGTTTAGGAACATTTCCCATGGTGTTAATACCGATAGGGCTATTAATTAAGCAGCTATGAGATAAGTTAGAAAAAAAAACGTTTGTGAGTAACTGTTTTAGGCCGCAGATTATTATATTTTTTATAAGTTCGATGCAGTTACATCAGTCACTGCGAACATTCTGGGTACATTGTTTTTTGTTTTAGGTATGTTGACTATAAGGGAATCGGAATTGTATTGAAGATCTTCCACACATATATTAATTAATTCTTCTCGCATACAGGCTCCATTATATCCTATTATCAAAATACACTAGAATATAAAGAATTTACAAAAATGTAACGAAATAAAATCAACACTAACCTTTATAGCTAAGTATATTTTATCATCGGCTTGTTTCCAAAATTTATGAATATCTTCTTCTTCTAAAATTTTAGATTTTTTTTTGTTGATAACCTTAGATAGCCGTTTTATAATGCTTGAATTTCATATTTTTTGATATATCCACATTTCTATGCACATTTAAACACGATCTTAACATCGAATAAATCGACCATAATGATTGACGATTTATAATCTTTACGTAGCATTTCAAAATAAGCAAGTAAGACGTTCTCAGAAATATGAAGAATTTCGTTTTCTTTGCACCATTTTTCAAAATTTTTTGTATCGCTTTTGATACATAGTGTACGATTTCTCCGGAAAGTAAATTATTAATGGTTTTTTGAGCAATTTGCCGTTATTCAGGCGGAGTGTATGAAAAAAGTTGTAGAACTCATATCTAAATATTATAATATAGTTACTTTAGTAATAATTAATAACAAATTTCAAAAAATGTTGTCAATTTTAAATTAATTGTCAATTTAATCTTGTGCCCAAACCAGAGTGACACTGCTGACAACCGCCACAAAATTTCCCTAGATTATCAAATTTTTCTCGTTTTGCTTTTACAAAAGAGAAATTTTAAAACTATTGCAAAAAATAGCATAAAAGACACGTTTCATTTGACATTAAAGCACTCACTGAATTCGTACTTTGAAACGTCAAAATGAAACTTGTCTTTTAATATACTATTATAAAACGCTAAATAATTACAGTTCACCTTAAACCCTGAAAGTACTAACCGAGGCTATCTATTCTAAGCACTGTATGAATTCTATAACAATTGAAATGTTTCTATTCAAATTAAATAATTTCTTTGTGATTACTAATGATAATAACAAACATACACTGAGAAAAAATGGGCTAAATAAAGTGTTTACTTGATAAAAAGTTATTTACAATAGATAAAGTTTTACTTGGAACTGTTCTCGTTAATTAATACCTGCAACTAAACCCAGTTTCCGGGATGCAAGTTATTACTGTAAATAGTGCTTTTATTAACGGCTATTACACAGCGTTCCTGACAAATTTGTGGTAAGTAACGTATTACTTATGACTACTTGTAGTGTATCTAACTGCAGCACATGGTTAGTAGAAGTAACAACAATGCTGATCGCTATTAAACTCATGTATTTTCTTTAAATAGTAACAACTTGCCAAATTATGAGTATTTGAGTTTTGTTGCCAAGCCCGTGATTGTTTTACTATTCCTGATTGGCTAATGCGGTCGGAGTAAGGAAATAAGTCCCCGAGACGGCTACGCGCGCAAAGCGCGGGGCTTAGCGTCAGTAAGAGTTACGGACGTGGGAAAAAGTCGTCGTCGAAAGAAAGAGTACGGCCATTGTAGGCCAGTTGGAACGCAAATATATTAAAAATACCGGGTTGGTTAACTCAAGGCCCCATCCATATAAAGAATCCCAGCGAAAAAAGAAGTACCGAGCTTATAAGCAATCGGATGTTTCAAGATTGCAGTTTTAAACCACGTGGTGAGATATTTGAATTCCCATCATTGTGATGATATTGCGCCCCAACTCGTGAAGTTAAAAGTGTTGGATGCCGTCGCTACCTGGAGTAACAGGTCCAAGTGCCACCTACAGTTAGGGATACCCCGACGAAGTAGCCGTTTTCGAGGCGATCACCGACATAACCGCCACGTACGCCGGCAGAGGATCAACTCGCCGAGACAAATCTCCAGTACAAAGAACCAACAGAAACAGCAAGTTTACCGCCCTAGGTATATTTATTTCGTTGTTTGTTATTAGTTGCAATTTCAAAGCCATATTTCTCTTTGTCTTAATTGAACTTATAGAAATTTAAAAAACGAAATTACATTTCAATAACTTCCAATAATACGTTCAAGGGGGCCCATTTACCTATCTTTATATGCTTGTTCTTTTTTTCCATTATTAAGGACATATATTTTATGAGTCATTACGTTGTAAATTGTTTAAAAAAAAACTGTTGTTAAAGCGAAACCAATATCTTCCATTCATATCAGGTAGCTACTGTGTTTGTCCTATATAAAATAAAACTATTACTAATAATACTGCTTTTTATTAAATTTATATTAAACATTCACTAAACTTCCTCGTTTCGTGTACTACCTATAAGTTGAACAACAAATTTAAGGTAAGTACATTGTATATTTATAGCAAACAATTACCTTTTATATATCAGGTATTTAGTGAAGGTGCATTAATAATAATCTTTCCTTATCACAAGTAATCTAAGTAGCTTGTACAAATTTAATCAAGTGTTCTTTCCAATCATTTATTTTTAAATTTCTCTGTCTACCGGTTTCGGCTTAAGCCATCATCTGGACAACACTGATATCAAAATTACAGAATCATAGTGTTAAATAATTATAGAATTAAAGTTTTAAATAAAAGGTAATGGTTTGCTATAAATATACAATATACTTACCTTAAATTTGTTGTTCAACTATAGGTAGTGTAGGAAACGAGGAAGTTTAGTGAATATTTATTAAATAGCTTACTGTGTAGGTACTCTGTGTCAATAACTGATAAAGTACAAAAAAAAGCTAAGCTAAGCTTCTAAATTACTTCTTAATGAATCGTTTATTTGTTATCTTCGATTTACGTTACGTTTTTACAAAATGGTTTACAAAACCAAATTGACGTACTTCAAATTCCCGCTACAGAATTCTTAACGCACCCTTAACAGAATTTGACAGAGAACAGGACATTCAAACTCAGAATTATTGAAGAAATTCTAAATAACTTTAATTTTTCAAATCAATATTTATCTTTAAAAATAGCTTTAGTGCAAAGACCTTTATCAGGCGAATGCTTACATAAATACATACATAGATATTTCGTACTGATCCGTCGTACTTGATAAAGCAAAACTAACGTCATTTCACGCCGTAAGTCTAAATGTAAGGTGCAGCACTGAACTAGGACAACACCTTCCGATAACAATGGATGTCCTAATTGCACTTGTATCAGGGATTGCAGTGGCGCCGGCGAAATTTAGTGTGTTGCGCTTTGCTGTCGACGATGTTATGCAGATGAATCCGAAGCTGTACAGCCTACGACCACAGAAAACACGAATACCAACGAAGCGGATATTTCGGTCGACGAAATTGCTCAGTCGCCAGGATGTGCGCACAGCCGATATCCCAAGACGGAATACAATGAGAGGGCATCACACAAGCATTAGCATCATTTGCCTCAATCGGCGTATGGATGTGAATCAACTTATTCGTATACTAATACCACCGATGTATACGAAGATTTGCCACCATCTTATGAAGAGGCCAAACGGATGGCTACTTCTAGTGCTTCAGCTACCGACCGTGGTCAATGATGATCTGTTAATAGTGAGACGATACTTGAGTGTGAAATGAAACACTACAAGTTATTAGTAATCTTGAAAGTTTTGTGTGCGTGTGTGGAGAGTGTGGAGATTTTACTGAAACATATTTAAAATGAGATCATATTAAAAGAAAAAAAATATTATTATTTCAATAACACATCTAACTGTTCTAAGAAAACAATATGTAATACCACTTTGACAATAATGGAATAATTAGTACACTATAATAAAGCAGTTGGACAGAGACATTTGATATTCCGCGATGTGTGGTTTAATTTATTTCTTTTTTTTTTACATATCGAAGAAAATATGAATGACTCATATTTGCATAACACCCTACGCGATCCTAACTTTGACTGAACTGGAGTATATTATTATACTATGATTCTCTTTATTTCTTATTGTTGATTAATAGAAATTAATTCTTACTGAAATGTGCTAGAACTGACAAAGGAACTTCGCTAACCACCGACACTGCAATGCGATTTGAATAAATTTAAAAAAAAAAAATGACCTCTTATATATATTATGTATATTGCATCGAGTGGTGTCTGTGCCAAGTTATTCAAGCCACGTTGTCCGGATAAAATAAAAATATCTGCAAGTGATACGAATTGTCCGCTAATGGAATTCTCCAAAGTGAACTACATTTCTGTACCTGAGAAATAGAAGGGCTAATGTCCATTTTAATAGTTTTGAGATATTGCCAAATTTGTGAATTTCTATGGATTCTCGGAATAGCCTTGTGTGGTAGTGGATAGTTCTTTTGTGTCATCAAATTGAATGTTATGGTTGGCGTTTTGTAGGGCGTGTTCTGCGATGGCTGACTCCTCAGCCTGTTCCAGCCGACAATTACGCTCGTGCTTTTTAATCCTTGTGTTGATGCTTCGTTTTGTCGTGCTACCCATTGCCACTCCATCTAGCTGGTTATCGTGTTCCTGGTTCCATTGAAAATATGTTGTGCTGAGGACATGGTCGAAGAGCCGTGCGATCTCCTGAGCTTACTGCTAATGAGCTTTAGCACCTCTTGAACCGGAAGAGGTGCTACAGCTACTATTTTTATAAAGGGCGACAAGTTACTACCAGACAATTACCACCCTGTAGCTCTTCTCAAAAATATTTGAATATTGTTTTTTAAATAGGCTGGGGGCATTTCTGTCTCACTTTTATATTATTACAAATTGCCAACACTGCTTTAGAAAAAAATTCTCTACTTCTACTACTGCTTTAAATACTTTTATTAATGAAATTATGGTTTCAGTTGAAAATGGTAACTATCCAGTGGGTATTTTTTTGGATTTAAGTAAAGCATTCGATTGTGTTAGTCATGATTTTCTTTTAAATAAATTACAGGCCTATGGTATTAGAGGGATTGCTTTTAATTGGATTGAGTCTTTCTTGCCCCAGAACCCAATATGTTAATATCTTACAGAACAACAATACTGCCTTCAAAAAAATTTCGCTTCTGAAGTTTTCACCATGAATTGTGGAGTTCAACAAGAATCAATTTAGGTCCTGTACTTTTTTTACTTTATATTAACGATTTTCCTTTGAAATAAGATAAAGTACAATTCACTTATATATCAGTGTTGGGCAAGATAGGAGAAGTGAATAAATTTTACATGCGACTAGATACACTCGTGTTGTATTGCGTCATGAGTGGGGAGCAGTGTTAACTATTGACATAGAGAGCCGACACACACGAGTATTCTATCGCTGTAAAATTTATTCACTTCCTAACTTGCCAACACTGTTTAGCAAATGACATTGCTTAGTAGTGACAGATAAGAATAATCAGATTTGACTGACACTGTAATAATTATGAGGTAATGCATCTACAATGGTTTGCAAGAATAGGATTGTCAATAAAGACAAAAGAAGTATATTTACGTTTCATCCCTAAAGCTTCGCCTGGCCAGGTTTTTACTAAAACTGTCAATGAGTGACAGACAGCTTACTAATACGGACTATACTAATTTTGGGAGTGGGGTAGATCGGTCTCTCAATTGGAGAGTCCACTGTGCAGAGTTGCTACCCAGACTAAATTCACTTTGTTTTTATTTAGAAATAAAGCCAATTTTAACTGGTCAGCAGAGGATTGGTGTGTATTACGCTTATGTTTTAGCAGACTTCTTATGAATTATATTTTGGGAAATCAACCATGGCTAAGATATGTTATCAGCCAGAAACGTATTGTCCAGCCTAAAGCTACTAGTCTTGCAGACCAGTTTCATATAAGTATAATTATTAACTCTTCCGTGTTACTTATTCTTGAGCTTGCTCTTTATGCTTACGACAATGTTTATAAGTTCCAACTTAATAAAAATAAACATCATTATAACACAGACATAGAAGGGACATAGCCACACCTAGGTCTAGATTAACCTATATCAGCAGTCCCACAGGTTCTGCTATCAAAATATAAATAAATTCCTAATAATTGGAAAGATCTAAACGTTAGGCGTTTAACGGTTAGGGGATCTATTATAGTGAATGCCTTTTATTCTCTACAGGAATTCTAAATTCAGAATTACTTAAATGCTTTTTTAATCTAAAGATTTCTATTTAATGTTCTTCACTCTATTAGAATTTTTTTTTGAATGCGCTTGATAGATTGCTTACTATTATTGTTATTATTATTAAATATTATCATGACCATTATTGTTATTATTATTATTATCATCATCATCATCATATTGTAGCAATTATATGTTAATTTCACTATCTTAAGATTGTATTCCTAAATACAATGGGGTATTAACATCATTCAACATCTAACTAGTCCAAAGGGCGGGAAGTCAACTAAATGAACGCAAACTCTCCAATAAGAATGATATTTTTAATAATTGGACATGTGGGATAGTCGCGCTAGTCATCTCGGGTCGGCTAGTTTCTGATCCACGATTCCAGTAAAAAGAAGGCAGACTTCTCAACGCGAATGCCAAGGACAGCAGATTAATCCATCAGCCGGTCAAAAATACTTCATTCGCCAGGATTTGCTCGACGGATACCTACATGGAGACACCAGACGCTGCAATCAAACGGGATCGAGTCGCAATTATCCTAGCATTGAAAACCAATAGCGATGACATATTCTACTGCCAGTACTGTAGGTGTACACGAAGATCTGCCGCCATCTTAACGAGAAGTGATGGCCAAACAAACGACGACCTCAGGGCTCTGCTCGAGCCTGATCGATCATCTGTCAATAGTGGAACGACATCAGCTGACGGTGAAATGAAACATTCGAATAATCCCAGTTTTAAGAAAATTTCGTGCGGATATTGAGATAAAATAATGGGATGTAATCGATGATTTGAAAGCTTTTGAAGTGTGAGTTTTATACTATTAAATCATATTTAAAATATTTTATAAAGTGAGAGATTACTTAAACCAAACAATTATATTCTTCGTGATTGGAATTAAACGCGCAATTTGGGACATGGGGACAGTTGACAAGGTAATATTAGTTTATTGAAAATTTTAACACATTCTGTGGTGATGTGTGGCTAATAAGCTGATGATACTGGCTATCAGAAATCTCATCTAAGAAAATATGACTGACTCATATTTATAATAAGTGATATATTAGTGTTTAAAGTTTTTATATTGAACGAAAACATTGTTATCTATTAATTATGTTATGCCTTCATTTGCTATTTTTCTAATAAACAAGTTTTATTTGTCTAATAAGGGTTTCTTATACAATTAAATCAAATCGTCTAAATAATTAAATTTATCGTAAATTCCCGTGCTCGCCTAAACGTACTACACAGGCTACCTATTCTATTAGTATACTATTGATTCAGTACACCCGAAATATTTCCTACTCTTTATTAAATATTTTTCTGTAATTATTATAATCACAAAAAAATAATTAACTCTGTCACGTCAGTTGTATATGTTACTTCATGGACGTTTGAGTTCCGTCGCCAGCAGAGTAATGGCAACCCTTCGGAGCAGATCATGGAAAGCAGGCTCCAGTTATTGATAGCCATAAGTTATTTATATCGTTCTGGTTATGTAAATACATGTGTCCAACGATGAATTTGTCAATAAGGTATAAGAAGACAAAAAAAAAACAAAAGAAAAAAAACGTAATTGGAATAAAATATTTAACTGCAATACAAGCTCTATCCCTCCGGCTATTGCTGCGAATCCGTTCTAAAATACCAAGATATTTCGAATTGTTGAAAGCTGCGATATACGATTCTCAGTTATCGATATTTATGGAGTCGAATAACTAATATTTAAGGTGACACAGAGAAAAAAGTCCAAAAATTAAGTCTAAGCGACTGGAGGAGCTAACGTTTGGACCTCCCGTGTCCTATACCACACGACTGGTATACGTATTCTCCCCAAGAACTCGCTGAGAACTAAACTAAAATGCGCTGGAGCACCGTCATGCATAAAATACATTTGTAATCTTAATTGCAACGGAACTTCTTCCAGCAGTAGTGGTAGCTCCTCATCCCAAAACTTGCGTAACACCCGCTTATTAACCGCATCGGTAAAAAAATGTAACTATAAGTGATTCAACAATCCGCCACACACATTAGCAGAGAATTATGTTATGACGGCAATCACTAGTTGGATTTTCGTCCTATTGATTATTTATAAAATTGGGGAGTAATTTACGCGTTCTAGAGAAAGTACCTCGTCGGTGAAGAATATTGAGCTAAATAGTCAGGATTTTGTGCAATTTTGCTGTTGCACTCCATTACAAAAAGCACTACTCTTTATGTCGAAAATCTGCGGCAAAATTCCTGCACCCGTTTAATGTATATGGATACAACAGTAGATCTTTCAATATTCTCCAAACTGTGCCTGACTAAGTTTAAAGCAAACGCAATCTGGTGCTTGTAGTAGGATGTTCCTCAATTTCATTTAGTAACATTTCTTCAACTTGTGGAGTTCTCACTGTAGATTGATGCCCGTTATCAGTCCGTAATTCGTTTTTTAATAAATTGTCCGTTTCACGAAGACGTTGTCGAAGACGGCAAATAATTGAATGATGCGCGAGGATGATACGGTCAGGGTATCGTTTTCAATAAGCCCTTAGCAGCATCGCGAATTCCATTGAAGACGTACGAAATGCATATAACATCTCAGCTTCGTGTAATTCATGTTTAGAAACCAGAACTTTGCATAAACTGAATAAATACTCTGACAACTATTGACAAATATTGAAATACAAATAAACAAATTCACTTCTCATCACATAGTTAGTTAGAGAACCACGTGATATAGATAAATTTATGTCATATTCATAATTTATATTAACATTCATAACTTTAAAAAACAAATCGTTTTGGACATCACTCATATGAACTTTTATGATCAGGAGAATCAGCTCATTAAGGTTCTGTCGCATATATGAGAATCAC
>RXPK01001866.1:0-89584 GCA_004143645.1 Protaetia brevitarsis | reverse complement strand
AATAAGAGGGAAAATTGACATGTTGCATCGATCAATTGCCGATGGCAGTCAACTTGTAACTGTTAAAAAATCTTAACTTAAATAATTCAAAAGAAAGTCTAGCAAATACGTTGGGAAAAATTAATCCATTGTCTACCAATAATTTTTCTGCGACTACCACACATATACTGTCCTTCCTCATGTAGTGTGACAATAGCTGGTCTTTTTTCTACACTTATCGGTTTTCCTTTCGGTATATTTTAAATACTATTTTCGCAAACATCGCAATTGACAACCGTATCGCAACTGGTTTATTAATAGAATAATTCACAACGAGTACGATATCAACTATTCCCTGCTCTAGTGAGATACCTTTAGAAGACATCCTAGGTGAAATGTTACGAATCTGTTGACCCACCCATCTATTGTAAACGTTTGTTGGCGTTCCTTTAAATACCGTTTGTAATGGTTTTATTGCTATTAGGTTAAATTAAATTCTCTCTTGATGATTTTAGTCCTAAATACTTTGTTGTTATGTTTACATTGTAATTTTTTTTACAATAACGTTAAAAGTATTAAATATTGAAAAAAAAGATTCTTCAAATTATACTAGTTGCCCTGACTTCAGTAGCCCGTAGTGTAATTGTTATGTTTTTACACCTTTACACTTTTGCATATGCATAGTTAGATACTTACTACTTTGCTTACTTTATTCTTTACAACAGCGTTTTCTAAAACGGAAATTTCAAACAATTTAAACCAATCAACTGGAGTTCCCCTATTAGGTATGTATGTGTTTCTTAAACAAATATTTTTCCGATATCGTACGTCAATATTGACAAGTATTTCAATTATAATGGAAACCAACTCGTATCATATTGACGATATTTGCTTGAAACAACAAACGCAATTCTTTGAATATTTCCATCTATTTACAAACGATTTATATTCGGTAAATCTGTCCTGGTCATTATATTTCCTTGAGTGGTGTAAGTGTATAGCTCTTAAACAAAGAGTTTCTGACCTGATTGCACAACTCCTCTTTTCCCGTTTATCCGTTATTTCTATTAGATTCAAGACAAAGCCGTGTGAATATTTAAAAATTAGAAAAAATTACTAGATATAAATTTCCATTTGGCAAAAAACCTGATGACTTCAAGTTAAAAAAATGGTGTGTAAGCTGACTAGAGAAGTTTAACTGACTATTTCTGAACACGCAAAAATGTCCAATAAAAAAAGAAGAGTATACACATACACCATCGGACTAGGTTAATCCGAAATGGGAGAAACTATTCATAGGCAGTAGTTGCTAACGCATCCTTACGTTACATAGCACTTCTGCGATGCAACGATTACGCAACTTTTTACGCGTATCTATATCGAATTATATCCATCCTATCATAAATTGAGTTAACGTAAATGTAAATTATTATTGGAGTTCTATCAAATACCTTGTTCGGATTAAAAGAAATAAAGTGAACTTTATAATCGTAGGTATATTATTTAATTTCGATACTTAATCATTAAGATTTACTAGTTATCAATTATCTCATTCGAAATCAATCAACATTGCGTTCATGACCACCGTCACATTTAGATAACGATGATAATTTTTTTTTTTAAATGCTTAGATATTTGACATTGAATACAATTTTAAAGTGGCAGATATTTACCAAGGGAATAGTGGAACCCGCATTCAGGCGCACGCAGTGAGTGGAAAATATGGCGAAATAACGCTTCCATGCTGATGTGCGCCATTAAAGGAAGTAAATGCTATTTTTTTACATATTACGATTATTGATTAAAATCATCGTACATGCCTTGTTCCATGTCCTGAGAAAGAAACATGTAGTAATCGAAATTTAAAACTTAGCGGCAAAAGAATGCAGTTCTGGTATATTCATATATCAGTGTAAGTGATAGTTTTCTCTAAATTGTAATTTTAGCACATATTCCATGTGACACTTCTATTTCGTACATTATTCCGTGATACTCACAACACTACTGATTGAAAAAACCAACCATTGAAAATAGATACTTATATGTTGATGTTTCCTACTTGAATGGATAAATATTCAAATGTAGTTAAATAAGGTTCTTTTCATTGAAATTTATTAATATTTATAATAGCTATATATTTCGGCCGAAACTGGCCATCTTCAGGCCAATGTTAATGGAAAAAAAAAACTAATTATTATTACTATTATTATTTATTTAAATCAATGACAACATTTTAATTTGTTTTACATTGACATTTTAAGAGCATAAAGATGGCCAATTTCGGCCGAAACGTATAACTATTATAACGTCCCAAATCTGAATGGAAAGAACATTATTTAACTACATTTGTACAATAGAAATTTATATAAAATCAGTTTTCAAAATAATTATGTTTAAGCCCATTTTTTTGCAGACATAAAATTGAAAATTATGCGAATCTTGAAGATTTCAACAGATTTTATCATCTTTTATATTTGCTTTATCTACTAAGCAATAAGAACATGATTGATAAATTGTACTATTTGCAGAACATTATTAAGTATAGAAAATAGCAGAACTCCTTATGAGCAGTAGTTCATATTATTATTTTTATTAGAAACAGTAAATAGCGGATGTGAAAGGCGAAACTCTGTGTAAATGCAATGCCGCTGTTTGGATTTTGCCACATTTAAAGATGGTTGCTGACCGCCTGGCGGACCATTTTTTAAGCACATAGCGTGGACGCTGAAGAAAAAGTATTAGCGGGTGTACCTACAAAAAAGATTTGTTAAAATTTCGTGTTACCTGAAAGACAAGTAATACACAAATAAAATTTACAAAATAACACTATCTAACAGTCTACTTTTTTTTTTTTTAAATTTAACATTTTTTTTTATTTTACATTCTTAAATTTTTATCAGTTTTAATTTATTGTTAATTTTTCAAAGAATTGTTAAATAGACACTTCAATAATTTAGTTTTCATAAATAAAGTGCATATTGAACAATATTTTAAAAATTTAACAGTAAATTAGAATTGATAAAAATTTCAAAATGTAAAATAAAAAATAAAACGTGAACTACAAAAGCAGAAAACATGAGATATCCCAAGTAGAAATTAATTCTTTCAGGAAATTCTAAGTCGACTAGAAAAGTTTACCCTCTCCTTCGCCAAATAAAGATAAGCCAATAAGAAAAATAATAAAGATAACAAGGAGCCACTGTTTTCTTAATTGCGTGATATTACAAAACAGGTGACGTATTTTTACCTAAGATTGTAAATTCACCGCGGCAAGTGTTTCTAAATATGATTCCAGACTAGAACATTTTAAAATTGCCCGTTAAAAGAGGTTTAAAAGCAATTTCATTCGAAAAATGTTTCGCTTACTTTTTTGTTTGATAAATAAATGAAGAGAACATTACAGAATCATTTTACATTTGAATTTGAAGCGCAATGACAAATAAAATTGAAGAATGTCATTATTAAAAAAAACAAATTTAGTACTCAAGATATGGACTCGTTGATGTGCTACATGAAGATTAACTTATTCGAAACAATTAAAGTTCTTGGATATTTAATCTTAACTGTAGAACCGAAAAGATCATCTATTGTTTTCTCTAGCTCAAAAAGTATATGTAAGGGTATTAATACAAACATAAACTTAATAAAGAGGAAAGAAATGAGACAGCCTTGACAATTGAGAAAATAAAGTAAACAAACTTCACGTAATTAATCCATCGCTATATTTATCTTTTGTGATCATATTGTCTTTTTTTATATAAAAATAGGTGTATACAATTGAAACGATGAGATGTCGCTCAATAATCTTAATCCTTTTATTTATTATTCGTTCTTGAACATACATATAAATCACAATCTTTGCATCTAAAAATAAGTATATACCTTACCTACTTATAGAAGTATTTTTCTGATAATACTTTTTATTGTTTTTAGTTTTATTGCACACCTAATTAAAATTTACATTTATTATTGAGAGTTAACTGGTTAATTATAAAATAATTTACTCTTTGTTGATAAAATTTTAAAAAAAAAACATTTTACAATCTGCCTAAAAAAAATTACGTTTACAAACATAGCATTGGAATAGACAACAAAAGTTGTCAGTTACTTTTCATTATCGATAACAGAATTACATTCTGTTAACAATCGAACGGTTAATTACTTTAGCGTCAAAATCAATGTAACGAATGAGTTCAGTTTTTAAAATACTTACAATTAAATGGCAAAAATCCATATTGCTTTATAAAACACGCACAGTGCAGGCACATTTCGATCTGGTGGCGTACTTAACGCACACCGCGCCTGAAGAGTTGCTGAATCGTGCACGGATTTGCGTAGACATATGAAATTTTCTCGGTAGAAAGCACAATGCGACGATCGTAGGGAAGAAATAAACTTTTGGCTGTGGTGTGTCTTTCAATCTCAAAACTGACCGAAATTATAACAAATTTTATGCATTAATTTGATTTATTTGTTGAAGTTCTTTTTTATTTCCTTATTCATTTTCAGTTTTAATCTGGTCGTTTTTAGGTTATGTATTAAAATAGAAATAGAAATATTTGGAATTACTTTTTCTTAGCTGCAAAAGTTAAATCTGATAAGTTTGGAAGATTTTGATTTTTTAATGAAAAACGTAGGGAGAATATCTATAGATGTTTACGAGTTCAGCACGGATAGAGAGCCTTGTTTGCTAAATAGGAATTTCAACACATCTATTTATATAACAATGAATTCAATTTAATCTTTCCTTACAAATGGATAAGTATCAATCAATTTAGTCAAATATGGTAAATATACTCCACTGCAAATTTTGTTGAAGTGAGTTTAGCTTATTTTGATATCACTGTCTGTCATTGTATATAATAGCAGAATGCTTTTGAACAGTGAATTGTACCATAAACGCTTATTATAAGTATTCGGGTTATGTTATGTTGTTCGCCTAACATTGGTAATGGTATTTATTTTATATTTATGTAGCAGTTTATATTAATATAGCAATAAAGATAAATTATAATGTCTGTACACGTGTTATCCATATTTCACAAAACATATAAGGGATATAAAAATAGATTTATGGCCATTCTATGTTTCACGAGAAACAATTCCATTTCTTAGAAACTTTTTTTTTTATTATATACCTTACTCTAATTTTCGACACCTTGCTCTACGTCATTTGAATTTAAATGTTCAACCTGTATACGGTAGAAAATAAATTGTTGGTCTCGAGTTGATTTTAAAAGGTGCTCAAACTTTTTGCATTATTACATTTTTTCACACATATTTTGTATATATTTTTGTTTTTACCGACAAGTGCAAAATACTTAATTTTCTTTGTCTTTTTCCCAATATATGAATATATTATTTGTTGTAGTATTTCACATTTTCTCGAGTTTCCTTTTTGCTATTTTGGTCATTGGTCTCGCTTCCAATCTTATCAAGCACACGTTTGTACATTCACTGCAGATTATCTGCAAGAGCGCACTCCGCTAGTTCCACTAATGTTAGCTTTCTGTATCTTACGTTATTTCTATCTAAATGGGTAATTGTGACTTCTTAACAGAATCCGACTCAATACTCTTAATGTTGTTAATTGTTTTAATCCTCCATTTACTATGATGATAGCAAGTTGCACGAACATACAAACATGTGCTTGATAAGCAGCAAAAGCAAAGAGTCAATTTAAATCCGTGAACGTCTTAACAACGGATCAAATTTCAGTGCTATCAGGCAATCATATAGCGCAAAATTTCAACCCCTCCTTCAGTTATGGCAAGATTACCGCTCGCTATTAGAAAAGGACTTCTATTTGGTGCCATTAAGAAAAACCGGGGCTTATACGTACTGGACACCTTAATGACTATGGCAGCACGTCATGGCAGAAGGAAAAGTGGTAGAAGGAGGCGCCGACAGGGTGGAAGGCCTAGAAGAAGACGTTAAATGTAGTTAACCAACTATTTCGTGAACTGGGACGTGTAAATTGTCAAACGTCATTTAAGCAAAATAAATTTGACCGATGGTTAGTGAAATAACAATCGCAACTGTGATGGAGAGTATTAACTACACTACATCCTAAAATCTCTCCTTACGAGGCAATCAACTATAACTATCCTATTAACCATCTGTGTTCAGTTTCAGAACAACGACGGCCGATATAGTAGCCTTGAAGACATCCATACAAGTAAAGAGACATCTTCACCTCCACTTTTAACACTTTTCCACAATTTTGTTTTTATTCCTTCGGGTTCTGATAATTTGTTACTTTTCATGCCTCTAGGGTACTCTATGAACTTGTCCTAGAAGTGAAGACCCATCTGGATGTGTCTTCACTTCTTATTATCTGTTATTTATTCACTTGTTTCTTCTAATCCCTTTTCTTCCTGAGAAACATTTTCAAACTGCGTGAACCATTTATCTTGTTCAATTTTCATTTGCATTTTTAAGATTTATTTTGTGCTTTTTTCTGTTGTATTTCACTAATCTTTCTTTCGTGTACCGATGTACCCTTCAACGCATTTCTCTTTTCTGTTTTTGCATAGTTTTGTTACTTCTTTAGGTTTTTTTCCGACATTCTTCTAAGGTCTGTGAATCATGAATCATTATTTATCACCCATTTCTTCCTAACTTTATTTTTTACATCAATTTTCCATCAACATCTTTCATTACAACCATGTCGTTTTCGTTCCTAGATTCTTTAATCCTAGCATATTCTTTGTTGTGTTAAGAACGCTTCTTTCATATTTGTCTAGTCATTTTCTGTCATCTGTCATTTTCTTGAAATTAACATGTGGTCCATCCGATTTCCTTCTACTTACTTTCTCTTCTTAGTTTCTAGGCTTATGTTTTATTGTCACCATTATTTGACCTAAAGATAACTAACAATACAAAGTTTATATTGTCATTACGACCTATATTATAGCGTCTCCGTAACATAAATACGCTCAACACTGATGAACGATGAAGCAGTCATTCAAGCGAAGTTGCTGTATTGTGTAGGACTAGCGTTCGCTGTTGTATTCAATGATAAACATTGCCGGCACTCCCTTTAATAGTGAAATATTTCTCAAAAGTTTGGTAACGCGTAAAAGGTGCGTTCATATCTGCAGATATTGAAGTTGACAGACACGTATTGTGGCAAGCACGACAAAATATCTTATTTGTGTTGTTTATGAGAGCGTATAGACATGAAACGAGAACCACTGCGCTGACTAACACCAGTCGATACACAGATTAAAATAACTCGGTGGTTACTTGTTCACTTAAGTAAACAGTAGTTGTGTAGATAGTAGCAATCTCATACATAGAAACATACAGTGCTATTGTAAATTTAATGACTGACGACTTGAATTTTCCACTGCATACATTTTTTGTCATGCTAGATACGTGATGCTGCTTATAAATATGTCAGTATTAACGAGCTGCTCAAAACGCTGACAGCTGATTGCTATTGTAGCACTGTAGCCATTTCGAATAAGCACAACACCTTAAAATTTAGATCGAAAAATTCAAATCATCGTCAATCATTTAAAATCACTCTGTATTATGTAAATAAATGCAGACATATAAACAGCTTTGTCAAGTATAGTAAGTACCTATTGTAAGCTATTTCGGAGCAATACTTCTATTCCCTTTTTTTAATAGCAATTGTTATAAAAATGTATCAAACTAAATGTAAATGTTTTTAACAGAGCGCGGTATATTACTCTCTCCATTAACAATTGCAATTCCAATACAATTTTGCAACAGAGGAAAATTAAGGGCATTCTATGTAGTGAGTCTCAAAATAAATCCTTCTACGTAAAATTTATCAACTACAATTTCGGAAAATGTCTGGTGTCGAAGAATAGGTCTTTTCCTTTAGTAAAAAACTAACTAGTAGAAAAATATTTGTTTAAAGCAACTATGTTGCTTTTGAAACTCTCTAAATCACTACCTGAGAACAGTAGGTTTAAGAAGTAAGGCCTTTTTAACACTCAGAATATTTAACAAATGGCATTGATTTCTATAATTTTTTTCTGCACAATTCAACCCAAAAACCAACCTTTATTGACTACAATTGAGTTTTTTGAAATTCATAAAATAGTGCTAGTGGTAATAATTTTGGAATTTACCGAGATTAAGCCTCGTCGCGTCACTAAAAATTAGTGATATCTAAAATTTCGATGTTATTTAAATGTTTATTGAAGCAAGCACAGTAATTTAAACGTCTTTTATAGCGAACTGGTAAAAGTTCCTGTAAAACTGAAAATTTATATGTCTAGATATATTATGCAGTGCTGTCAGGAACCGTATGATACTTCTTGAAACAAACAACGCATATTCTATTTTCACATTCATATGAAAATTAAAATGCAATGTTATCAAATTATGCAAATAGTTGCCACAAAGATTTTTTGAGGCTTGCATGAATCTTTTTTCTGGAGACCTTTCTCTGCGTCCACTACTAGTCTCTCAAAAACGTTTCACGAAGATACTGTCAAAAGGTTTATCCAAGTTCACAGCCCATATTTGCAAATTGTATGACAAAATCATGGTAGTATAGCTGTAGAGAGTACCAAGAAAAAAGATCTGCTAATGTAATCAATAATTGATTCACTCAAAAAATTGTTGTATTCAAATATACTCAAACTAATCGAATGTTTAAATCGATTACACAGAATTAGTTGTACGAATGTTAACTCAATGAATAATTCAATCAATAATTTTTTAAATAGTTATTGCCTGAATAAATTAACCCTTTTAAGTCAAAATTAGACATATATTTAACCAATGTTCTCAGAAAAGTGTTGCGTTAGATGTTATGTCTTATTTCAAGATAGTTATTTTCGATGTGTTAATCAGCAAAATTACAATTACTCAATAATGCTATTTTGCTACATATTAAAAAAAAATTGGTAAAAATTCTGTACGATTTTGGGAAAATCTTGTGCCCCTGAACCGTTCAGGTATTTTACTTTTAGAAGTAATATTAAATTATTCCAAGTTTTTTCATGTAAACCGGAATATTCATAGTAAAATTTCGAAATGCTGGTAACTTTCAACTCCAAGCTTTTTTCATGTAGTCTGGAATACTCACAAGTAAAATTTCCAAAGTAGTGATAATTTCCATAGAAGTTTCAATTGTTTAAAAGTAAAATCACAAAGAAAACTTCAGTATCTGATTTTTTCCCTAGCAAAAAGGGAAAATATCGTCAAAATGAAAATGCCCTGGTAGAGTGTATTTAATAAGAATTTAATGCATAAAAGACAAAGAAAATATGAAACCATTGTACGTCGGTTACCCGTGGCCTCTCCATATTGGCAGTTAATTCGTAAAAATCAAGGGCCACTGTATGCAATCCGGCAACTGTTGTGATAACAGTTCCTACGAAATATTTATCTCGTAAGTAATAGATAAATATTTGATAACTATTTCTCTCATGTAGAAAACTTATATCGAGTATGGAAAGTTAGTGTAGTGAAATAGGAGAACCGCCACTTTCACAGCAATTTCTGTACGTGTAGAATATGTTTAATTGTATTTGCCCATGCCTAGCTAATTGTTCTCCTCGTCCCGTAGTAGTTGGAATAAGGGCTATGTTGAATTGATTTAAATTGAAAAGATCGATGTGGGGATGGCATTTTGTAGTAGTTAGACAAGGGTAAAGAACAGCGCTGAGAGCAGGGGCGGCGCTAACGCCCTTGGCGCCCCCTTGCAAATGTTTAGCATAGCGTCCCCTTATCCTTAAAGTTAGAGTGCCAGAAGATAAATCAAAATGTGGGAATTTTTAAGTAATTTAATTTTTCAATGTTCTATGTATATCTAATAATAGTATATAAAATTATATGGGCAATGCGGCCTATTCAACAAAACTATTTTTTTGAGCTCCATATTTCGTCATTTATTAATGACTTCTTCAGGAGGTAATCTACAATATTATAACAAAATAATGAAAATATATCAATAATACTTACAATTTCAATATAAAAATATAAATTAAATGATTTTAATTTAGGCCCGTTTCACATTATATTGAATTTAGTATGAAATTCTGTATTAAATTTTATTTTGAATTTAAAAGGAAATTTATTTACGCGTCATACACAAAAAAATAATTATTCGAAAGTTAGTATCAAATATTTAGAAGTTAATGAATATGCTTGTTTGATATTTAAAGTGAAAAATTTAGTACCAAAAATGTCGTAAGTCGATGAATATTCTCGTAAAATAGCTGACCAAGAAGTATTGCTGTTGTGGCTATCATCTTTGAATGCAACTATGATAGTTAGTCCCGTAAAATATTGTATCAAAATTGTATAAGTGTGCGACATGAAGGAAGAGGCATTCTAAATTTATTAAATGTTCGGATTAAGCACTGACGATCCATTGTCGAACGTTTTTATGTAGACTGTTTGTCAATAAGTGAATGACTAAGCATTGCCAAATGATTTGACGAATTTTGGCAATTTCCATATTTCTAGGTGGTCTTGACGACATGTCCGTCCGACCCGGATCTGATAGATTCTACTTCTTTAATTTTAAAGGCACAAATAGTCTAGTAGTACTTGGACTTTCGGAAGGTAATTAAGTTTATCTGTGTTAAGTGTTCTACTAAAAATTTAAGCTACATAGATATAGATCAAGAATACAATTCATACACTGCGCACGCATATTTCGTTTGTGAAATTAATGAGAAAATAGAACAGGTCCTAAATATTTAGTACCTACAAAATTTCGTACGAAATTTACAAATAATTTTTTCTGTATGATACTCTTTGATATATTTCATAGCTAATTTATATCAAAGTTTCATACTCAATTAAGTATAATGTAAAACCGGCCTTAGAAATATTGAATAGTCAAAAAAAAACTTTTTTGTCAATATTATTGCAATATTTTATTGTGATATTTATCTAGTAATGTTATTGACAAAAAAGTTTTATGGCTATTCAACATTTCTTCTGTTATAATATGTAAATTATCTCCTGAGGAAGTTATTAATAAATGAGGAAATATTGAAATCATAAAAAAATAGTTTTATTGAATAGACCTTTGCCATTACCATATAATCTGTCTAAACTAAACTAAAAAATTACAAAAAGTGAAAAATATTATTTATATAAGAAACAACAAAGAGTTATTGTCAGTACTGATTTTCATTTGCGTAGAAATTTTGTGGAATTTGATTAAAAAACGTTGGTAGATTTCGGAAAAATCGGAGGGTTTGAAAAATTGAGGCAAAATATAAAAAAAAATTATTGATTAAGAAATCATTAAATATTTTTTTATTAAAAAACAAATGCAAAAAGTAAAATGAGTAAAAAATAAAAGACATAAATAGGATACTGTACTATTCTATCTATACGGGTTTTACAAATTATTCATGTTAAATCTTAAAACTGAATGAGCTCTATGTTGGTGTGGAATTTCCAACAACACGTTGTGCCCACAGTGTAGTTTAAATAAATGTATCAATTATTTAATCAAATCATTTAATGGCATCAGGGTTATTCAAAGGATATGCATAAAAATTCAACTTCACCCACAAAATAATTACTGCCCTACCAAACTAAGCTTGAGAAATACTGATAAAGAGTGCTAATATTTAGGCGATCAGTATGTTCTCGATAAATATGAAAAGTAACCGCCACATTTCTTGCTTTCTTACATCGATTTATTATATTTTTGTTATTAAGAATCATAGGGAAATTATCTAGTCAAAGTCGGAACATTTCAATTGCTATGGAACCCATATAGTACTTAGAATAGGTTGTCTCGTTAGTAGCTTTTTAGGTGAAGCACGGGGTTGTTGGGATGATTTGTAATAATTTAGTTTTCATAAATAAGCAGTAGATGATTTTCAAAATCGGCGGAATTATCGTTAAATCGGTAAATTAGGCAACGCTGTTTACAAGGCTTTTTCAACACCATTACTGCAGCGCCCTTCACGTGATGCGCCCCCTGCAACGCTTATCTCGGTTACCGCCTAGCGCCGCCACTGGCGGTGAGTGCTTGTCGTTAGACAGCGATAGCATACGGATTGATATCATATTACGGCAATCGACAAGTCGAAAGTGCGCTCTTGGTATATATCTTCAGTACACCATTTTTTTAATGTGTTTAACTTTCCTTTTCCTTTTATCTATTTTATAGTTATGACGTATCCAATGTAATATTTTTTTTTATATTGTCTAATGGATCTAGACATACATAGATATATACATTACTGTTCTCTTTGTATTTCTTCTGCGAAAATAGTAATTACGTTGACATATACTAAAGCGAAAAGAATCGGTTTAAGTAAGCTTGTGTTTTCGAACAAAACAGGCACTCCAATTGCAATTAACGTAGGCACAATAATTTATTCATGTTTACGCTTACATTTACGGTGATAAGCACGTGAAAAATCAGGTCTGATATTTACTATTAGAATATTTATTAAACATGATGACCTTACAACAGATTGTAAATCAAGTGCTCTCCAAACAGCTTTTGTATTATTTCTGCTTTATTTGCGTGCCTATATTTAAAAGTTCTAATATAATGTAAAAATAGCGTGGGCATAACTGGAATATCAAAAAGCAAATATCAGAGCATAAGGTATTGAGAACATCATTTTATAGCAAAGAATAATTATAAGTATATACCGTGCTGCCAACTTTTCGTTTCTCTAGAAACCCGTGCCGAGAAAATATTTTCGGTACTACATATATAATATACATAGTGTCTGCATTGAGGAAGCGAGTACATTGTTATGAGTACGATGTATATACGTTTGGTGGCTCCTCACACATATATACACGTAAAAGCCGTATTTTTGCCAGCGCAGTATATATATTCTCTATGTTTGTTTTAAAATATATAATAATAAAGTCAACTGGTATTTCGGAATAACAAACACATATATGACCTAACTAAACAAGTAGAATTTAGGAGCGTTATGGACTAGCAAATATTACCTTGCTTGATAATTTGGAATTTTTTCGTTCTTATCTCTACAATGACCATATATTATGCTGATAGGTATCATGACGATGATGATAATAGCGGTGGATCAAATCATGCTAAATTAACAGATACACAATTATCAGATAAAGTTTAAAAGTGTGTTTACGTTCACGCTGTTTACTGTGCATTTTTAAGATGAATGCTTCACAAATATCTATTGTTAATACTTAATTTGTACGAAATATGAAAATTTAGAGAATTTTTTTGCGGAACGCCCTGCAATAAAGGGACATAGTTTTGTTATGCAGTTAACGAAAGTATTGTTCAAACATGGACAAAAGCACTTAATATTTATTCCCATGACACAGGCGAAATATTTGCGATGTATAGGATTATCTATACATATTAAAGAAGAACAGTGTTTACAAGGAAGAAAGGACTAAATTGGGGCTGCCAGATAGGTACAGGAAATGATCGTTTCAGCCTAAATCGACGAAAATTTGGATGAATTAAGGCTAAAGGAAGAACGTCATTAGGTGATTGGCTCATCTACATAAAATGTTTTTTTATGCATTTGTGAGCTAATAAACTGATATTATTATTATTACACAGGGCAACTATCTGTAATCGGTCAGTTACGATATAAGTTATTAACTTGATTCAAAAATATTTCGTGTAAAAGTGATATAGGAAATGTGTATATGTATCACATCACATGGTTTAAATTAATGGTTTCCGAGATATTGACTATTAAACGAAAAACGTTGCATTTGCAATAATTTCTTAAAGGTACGTGTTCAATAGCAACAAAATTTCGACACATTGCTCTTTGCAATTATTTGTGACAGTATTCTCTGAAATTATTGCTTGTAAAATGTAAGATGTGTCTACAGTGTACGCTAAAATATTCCAAAATTTAAATATTAAAGCCGATTGCGTATATATTATTATTATTATTATTATTATTATTATAGTCTATGAACCTGGCGAACCAATTAAATGCAGTGCCGCATATATTGTATTACATTTATTAAAACAAAAAAAGAAAAAAAGACAAATGTGTGTGCGGAACTGGATCTTAAGAAGATGCAATCTGGGGTTTTATGAAACAGTTGGAATTAAAGGGCGAAGGTCCTTGCCAGCTTGATAATTTCATGCAAATGTCAGTATCTGATTTTGATCATCTTTTGGTTATTGTAAAACCGATAACTACGAAGCAAGAAACTAGATCGTCTATCTTGATGATGAAATGTCTCTTCTTTTGACTAGGACTTCTTTTCCGCCATATTTCTTTCTTCTTTCTCTTGCTAAAATTTTCCACACCGGTTGGAAGTGTCAGCAACAAACAAAATACCTGTCTACACTAGTGACACACGTGCTCTCTGAGAGTAAATAGTGAAATTAAATTTCGCTTGCCAACGCACTCTCAGATGTGTATACACAGCCGTCGCTGTTTACTCTCGCAATTTTGTTGCTGGTGGACACGCACCTTAACAATTTTACATCAAGTCCCAGAGGATCGGTGCATGTAATTGAAAAACGGAAGAAAATTCGTATACCAAATCCTATTTATCGTAATATTTTATTGTGATATATATTACAATAAATAAGACTTGGTATACGAATTTTCTTCCGTTTTTCAATTTTATATGACCTACATAATTCGTATTAATAATATCTTAAATGCAGTAATCCTTCATTCCTTCTCTCCTAAAATAATTTTAGGCCCGTGCTTTTCCAAATAACTTTCACCCAAAATATTTTTAAATCAAATTAATATGTATACCGTAAGTGACGAATTAGAAATAGTTGTCGCACCCTGTATAGACATACCGGGTAAACAGCATCCCCGATATGTAGTAACCTATCGATCGAAGGACGGGGAATTGTATACCGTGGTGCCATCGAGGGCTAAAATACATGGATGAATTTTAGCATACTGATGATGTCTTTATTTGCTTATCAATCAAAATATTGCTTGCAATCTTAACTTTTTCTACCACTACATCTCCTCTTGTAAGTGGGATATAATTGTATTGCTTTCATTCTATCGTGGCTAACCGTCATACCTTTAAACAAGATATCAACATTTCGTTTGGAAGTAATGCTCACACGTCTATTCACCCAAAACAGTACAATATTCCCCTGTAGTACCTTCAACTCTACATAATTTGTTTGAATATCCAGCATTAGTGAATGCACCCTTTTGAACTATTTATTCCTCCAATGGCTTGTAATATACTTAGTGGGTCTGACGATATAAAGATTTTAGTATTTCTCTAAGCATATAACGCACTTAACTGTGGTAATTAAAGTGTATTTCGTGTATACAAGATATATTTAAAATGCATGTGAAAAAGATATGCTTAACTTATAAAGGCAAGAGTAAGTATTTGCGTAATTATAAAATAATAAATGTAAAATTGATATTATTTAAAGAAAAAGTCAACGGTTGGGAACTGCCTGAATGTTTTGAGGTAGGTCCGTTTCTGTTCACGATATATAGACATTAGGCAGATAAGCGGTACCACGACGACACATTTCGTTTGTTTACTATAAAGATATCGATGACCTTAATCGTCGAACTTATTGTTAGCAAGCATAAACATTCAGCAATTATATTTACGAGTATGTATGCTCTTCAATGAAGGGAATATAAAATAATGTATGTAATTAGTTTTGTAGTTCTGTTTTATATATTAAGGACACTTGCAAGAATAAATAATGCCGGCTAAGGTTTCATCTTGAATACTCGTTAGTTGAATGGCTTCTAACTCTTGTGTTGCCGTTTTCCTTTTATTATGGTATCCCATCATATTTTTGCAATAGTCAATTCGAATATTTATTAATTTCGCGATTTCAGAAGGCTTCCTAACAAAACCCGGTGTCCTCAGATCGTTTTTTTTTACACGTCCTACGCCATTTTTCCTGTCTTTTCTGACAGATCCCAAATTTATGTATAAATGTGGTTTCTTACATCCAAACTGATCAGCGAATAAATAAATATGTCTCTGTTGGGTACATTTCCATTGCAGACTTCCAATCATTGTAGTTTGCGATTTGCTTCACAGTTTTCAAAATTCATTCCGCTACTCATTGATGCAATATTTCTTGGGCTCCTAAACTATTGAGAGTTACGCTTTCTTCTACTGCTATAGCAACAGCAAACACGTAGATAAAAACTCTTATAATTCGTTTAATTTGACTGACCGATGTAAAATACGCACACACTCCTTTTTTTTAATATACCATCAATACATTTCCGTAACAATCTATATGTCGAACACAGAGAATGATTAAGATAAGTATAAACCCAATTCAAAAATGTTATTTAGTTAAGCTACTAAAAGCGAAACGATTGGAAACATGTAATATTGTGATTTTAAATTTATTTTAAATATGTTTACGAAAATTATGCACATTACATCAAAATTGATTTCGGAGCAAGTTTTTCAAATAACTTTTTTGGCTATCATGGCGTATAACCTTACTTTTTGCCGATTCATGGCATACTTTCTTTAATTTATTGCCTTGCTAGTGATCACGTGACATGTGTCAAAAATACATTCTTATGAAGATTCGTAGATATGCTAAATCTATCCCAACCAGAGGATTTAGCATATCTACCCATAGCATAGTCACCCTCTATACTTCAAAATAATTTTGAAATGTGGTCCTTCCGAACCTATACTTATAACTACTTAACAAAAAAAAAAATTGAAAATATTTCTTACAAGATTGATTAATGCGGGCTAGTATATTCATACATCGTGTGAATTATAAGTAAACAAAGTGTACATTTCTACATACATAGAGGGGTGACATGTACGAGACGGATTTCATTTTGTGCTTTCACCTAATCTTCGCGAACACTCGTAACTTGCAAAAAAAAAAAACCCAAAATGGCTATTACATATTCACCTGAAAAACAAGGTGTACCTACCGTGTGGAGAAATTGAGCATTAGTGCAATTTGAAAGAAAAAATAAAACTGTGAAGGATTATCACGTAATCACACATTATCTGACGCTAATGGGTGTAATTATTATACAAAGTAATAGCACGTTGACACCTCATGCAATAAATCATCTTTTATCTAAATGAGACAATTGTAAATCTTTACAATTTACTGTATCTTTAAATTCATTTACGCTTGATTCGCTTATATGCATTCATCGATATTAGAACTACTCGAAGGAAGTCGATTTTCAATGGAATGCCATTTTATTTCGCGACGTGTAAATACATACACGCACGAGTGGTACAGCATTGTTATGCTACCCTCACCCGTCAGAAAATAGACCTTGGCATCGTTTATTTATTTGTTTGAAGTCATCGACATTGTGTTAGCTTTGTAGTAGATTTGCAATATTATCTGTTAATGTTATATCGTTACTACATGTACCTTCTAAAAAAAAAGGATATGATTGACTTTTTTTTTAATCGATGCCCTAAATATTGTTTATTGGAAACAAAGATATGTATGTGTAATTTATATCTATAACACGCGAAAATTATTATATGATTAACAAAATTACAGCAGACCAATAATTTATTTGTATATAAAATTTCTTAGATCTTTAATATCAATAACTGTATGTTAGAATGTCAGTATTATTATCCATGGCCTGGATGAACAAGGTAAACGCTGGATTTATTTGACTCCAAACATTATCGTTCATACAAAATTAGTGGCATAGAATATAAAACTATAAGCTTTGGCTGTAATTTACATATAACAGATAAAATGTTGTTTAGTGCCGCATCATCCTTAATTTTTAATGACAAAAAGATAGATATTAATATATCCAGAGATTTGGGACACGGTGACCAACCAACACGGGAAACCAACAGGATCTTACGAACGATTCAATAACATAAATAAAAATGCGTATCAATAAAAATCAGTTAGCAATTTTCGGGAAGATTAACCTAAATTACCGGTAAATACTATTCGAATATTGACTGGTATTAGCTAACGTCTAGTTTTAGGACTTTATAGAATATAACTTGCGCAGCTGCACGAAATATCTATCCATAAGCGCTGTTATCCGGATCCGGATAATTTTGGAACCGGATAATTTACTATCCGGATATCCGGATCTCAATGTTATCCGGATCCACTATCCGAAACCTCGTATCCGGATCCACTATCAGAAACCTCAGATCCGGATCTACTATCCGAAACCTCAGATCCGGATCTGCTATCCGAAACTTCAGATCCGGATCTGCTATCCGAAACCTAAAATCCAGATCTGCTAACCGAAACCTCGTATCTAGTGCAATAATCACTAAGATTTGTTGAATACCTATGTAATGTAAATTGTTTCATTGATATATTATATTTTCAAATAACTATAAGGCAGTAAAATAATATTTATACAAACTACGTGAAGTAGTTTATAGTTCGGCACTTACATTATTTTTTCTTTAATTTTCCCACAAGTGAAATATTATAATCATTACGATGCATAAGGGCGGTGTCAGATTGAAAATATTAGAGTTAGTGAACTTTAATTAACAAAGAAACAATCAATAATTTAAAACTTAATACAGATAAGTATATAGGATAGATTGTTAGAATACAGACAATCATTCAACTAACACGTTTAATATATGAAGATTCGTACGTACTGCTATGGCATGGCTCTCCGGTTATTTGACTTCAATGGTGTTAATTTTCGAAGATCAAGTTTTGGCTTTGCCGCGCGCAAATTCTCACTGAAATTTAATATTTGTGTATTTTGCTAAGAATTTAGTAGTTTTGTTTGATGTATTTTATTGTTCAGTTAGTTAGTTTATTTTCTTTCCTTTATATGTTTAGCTTTCGTTTTTCATGTTTTAGGTCCTTCTTAAAAGGCATTTTCTATGATTTTTGTGGCTGACGCAGCGCGCGCAATTGCTATTTTGTATATACGCGTTGAGTGGCCTCTCAGGAAGGAACTCAGTGTCTGAATTATTGTCGCGTATGTAAGTATATGTAAATATTGAGCTCTTTGCATCCATTTTGCAATCTTTCATTTGTAAGGATTTGTTCGTTATTTTGTTCATTTTGATCATCATTCAGACAACTCAGTTTATTAATTGGTGTTATAATATTGTGCACAATTTATGTGTAAGGTCCGTTAATAATTTCTTCTAGAAGTAACCGCGTTAAGAGTTTAAATTTTCCGTTTTTTTTGTTAGTTTTAATTTTATTGTATTTTAATCACCTCGGGGTAGGTGAAGAGTAGCTTCGTGCTTGTATTTTAAATTTCATTTTGATTTTGTTTGTTTCTCCACGTTGATTTAATTAAATTTTAGTTTGCTTTGAATTTTTGAGACTACGTGGATTGTTTGTGGTATAAGAAATTCCTTCTAGAACGAATCTACCATTTTGTTTGCTAAAGGATTTGCATTGTCCTTTTTAATTGTAAATTCACGAAGGGGTTATTTTAATCCAAGACATTCAGTCTTAAGGTTTTTTCCCCTGTTGTTTGTAATTAAATGTTTTTTTTTTTTTCTTTTTGAGCAATAAAATTTATGACTGTAAATATCATTTTAAATAGTTCTTTTATTTTTGAATTAGCCATTTCAATTATTTGGGATTTTAAAGAAAGTCAATTTACTTACGCCCACATTTTGTTTTCATGATTAGTTCAATTCTGAAAATAACCTTAAGGTTATCTGTTTTTGTGCGCCCTTGTAAATTTTTATTTGCTGAGCTAGTTAATTTAATTTTTAATTTAATTTTTCACTTTTAATTATATGCTGGTACCTTCAGTTCACAGCAGTACATATTTTATTTCCTATATTTTGTTTATTTCATACTATTTTTAAAATGATAAACAATACTTTATATACTAATGCCAAAAAAAATAGCTAATTTATGTTTTATATCACTTCAATTCAATACACAAGTTTGATTTTGAAAACACAATAATCGAAACAACTACAATAAAAGACTTAAGAAATGTGTAACATAAAAAAACCCAAACAATCGATTAAACATAGAGAAGACATTAACTCACTTAGTTTAATATACAATAACATAGTATACTAACCAACTGTCCACATTTTACTTTACTAAAAACAAACAAACCATTTTATGTAACTATAAATCATAAATTGTTCCTATGTTGCAAATAATACACAAATCGCTTATTAGCTAAAAAAATGTAGGCGTTAGTCTATATAAACTACGGTATACCATTATAAAAACAGTATAGAGTAGGAAAAAAAAATAAACAAGAAGTAAAATATGCACGTACAAATTTTCGTATGTTAAAGGTGTTAGTTGAATGTTTGTCTGTATTTTAATAACCTGTCCTATACACTTATTTGTACTATGTTTTTGATTGTTGATTGTTTCTTTGTGAATTAAATTCCATTAACTCTAATTTCAAATTCGGCACCGTCCTTGTAGATCCTAAGGATTATAAGAATTCACTTGCGTAAAAATAAAAAAAAAAATAATAATATAAGTACCGAACTATAAAAATAAAACTTTATGTAGTTTGCATAAATATTATTTCATTACTTTATAGTTAATTCGAAATGGTTGCTCGACAAAGTTATATTGTAAGTAAAAAACGATCGTAGCGAAGGAATAAAATAAAACTGCAATGAAGTTATACTTATAATTGTGTTACTAGAAGAAGAAACTACAAGACACATAAGTATGTAATGCAAAGTGAATGTGTGTATGTACGTACTGCTGTGGTTAGACAACCCATATCGCTGAGTGTATTTTAAGTTGCATTTTTTTGGTTATTTATTGTTTTTCTTGGACACCTGATTTTCAATTTACCGAGAATTTTCACAATTTTATTTTGTTTTGAATAAGTTTAATTTAAGAGTTTATTGTATGATTTTATTATGTAGTGTTAACATTTTTTTTATTTAATCCAGTCATTCAATTGTCTATTGTTTGCTTGTGCTGATTTGTTATACGTCTGCGTTGTACGATTTTGAGAGAGGAATTTTTGTAAGAGAAACAATTGTAGAATTTTGTTAAGGAGTTCCTTGCTCAACTATTGACGTGAGTAGACGTATTTTTAAATTCTTGTTGCCATTTTGTAATCCATTTTGATTTTGTAAAATATTGTCTTTTATTTAGTCAACCAAGGAACTTTTATTATAATAATTGTTAGTATATTGGAGTGTGCACTTTATAGATATAAGATCAATTATTATTTTTTGTTTAGGAAGATTTATTTTAGTTTTCTCTTTCATTATAGTTTAGAGTTAATTTTTTCCGTTATCAATTTTGCTGTTTCATTTTATTTTTCAATCACCTCGGTTGGGTGAGTTTTGTTCTTTCTTTTGGCTTTTTCATAAATGTAAATTTCTTACGTTTGTCCACGTTTTGATTTTAATTTGTGAAACCACGTGGATAGAAATTCGAAGGTTGTGTATTTTGGATAATCTTCCTGAACAAACAAAACTTTTGCTTTGTATAGGAACTAGTATTGTCCTATTTTAATTTAGAGTCAAGTGCAGTTTTTATTTTGGGCCAGAACCTTCAGTTCAAGGTTTTTTCTGCACATCTGTAAGTTAACCCATTTTGCAAAATAAATTGATTGTTAATTAGCGTCATTGGGTTGAAAATTCTGATCTTTTATTTTATTTTAAACCTTTTCAATTTTTCGGGTAATTAAGAAAGTCTGATTTCATTCACTCACAATTTACTTTTCGTGGTAAGATTCAAGTTTTAATTCGCGAGGGTAACTCTGAGATTAATAGTTCTTTTGCGTTCTTTAATATCTTATCTGTTGAGCTAGCTGATTTTATTTTTATTTTTCCTTTTTAAAAATCAGTTTTGCATTTTTCATTTAATTCAATCAGTACACAGCAGTACGTAGTACGTACAGTAATATTAAGTTGGTCGATAATTTATATCTTTTCCAGATCCGAATCCGAGAACCGGATAGTGGATCCGCATCTGAGAACCGCATAATGGATCTGGATCCTAGGATCCGGATATCCGGATAATTTTAGATTCGGATCCCAACTTTATCGGATACCAACAGCACTAATCAATACTGATATAATGACGCCTGTTTAATTTTTGGTGCTCTCTTGTATTTTCTTGCTGTGGGAACAGATTCTGTTGTTTTAAGTAGCAACCATATTGTTGGGTTTATGTTAAAGTTTAGGAAACATGATTGCAGATAGATTAGCAAGCACAAGCAACAATTTTCATGAAACAAATAGTATGTTGAACAAATATCATTAAATAAATATTTCAGGACAACTGTCAAAAATGCTGCGAAATTTAGACGTTTCTAAATTTATCTTCATGAAATTCTAACGTATAAAATATACGTGCATGACTTCAAACACTACAGAAGCACCTAAAGGTGTATACATACTATGTATGTATTAGATATATTAAGGGATATTTTTGGATTTATAGTTCGTATTTGTTTTCGTAATTTTGCACAAAACAAAACGAAACATGTGTAGTGAGCATCACTAATTGAATTATGTTTTAACCAACGTTATTGATGTATCATACAAGTAAAGACAATCTTCTGATTTGACTACTTTTCTTAAGTATTGCTATTGATAAAAGAAGGACAGTTTCTGCTAGTCTCACAAAAAAGATGCAAGGATTAATTTCATGAATGTGATAGATAGAGATAGCCCTATTACTGCACTGTTATGGCACCTGTCAGTTATCAAATCTAATCTATAGCGTCGTTAGTTTGTGTATTTGGTTTATTATTAGTTATTTCCCGCCCGTTTTTCGCTGTCTTTCTATATTTTGCAAGATAAAAATTATTTTTTGGAGCACAGAAGCTTCTGTAAAGTGTTTAGTAGTTAAGTTATTTTGAATAAGGAGAATGTATCAAACGATGATTGATCTTCTTAATATCACAGAAAATGCCTGGAAAGCGGTTGAATTCTAAGGCACAGGACATTGTGCTAACGCTCTGGTATATTTTGAGAGAGAAAAAGAAAATGGTTATATTTTAGGGAGATATTAAAGTTTAAAGAAAAATAAAAAAACTCCGTTCAAATTGAAACAATTTCTTTGTTCGGTTCAAGGTCCAACTAATGCTGTGTAATATGGTTTGAACTCAAAATTTGAACGTGAACTCAAAATCGAATTTAAACTAAGCATGAAAAATCGCGCATGAGATGATATCCTGTTTATACGGTTTTTAATTTAACTCAGTGTCGATTTGATTTATACGGACAAAAATCGATGAAGTTGGTTAAAACATAAAGTGGACAGAGAGTGTGTTAATGAATCGTGAACGCGGTGTAACCATAACCTCAAAAACCCCTACACAGTGTTGCCAACTCGTGGAAAATTTTCCGATTCGTGGGAAGTTTTGAAGTCGAAGGGAAATAGCATGGTATTCGTGGGTTTTTTTTTTTGCATAGCTAGTTATTTAGCATTTAATCAAATTAATGATTCGTTAATCGGTTCGAATAATAGTTTGCCATGCAGTTTAAAAGTAAAAATGTTAAATTAACAATAGGATTGCATATCGTGCAAACACGCCGTTAGAATACAAATGCCTGTTATTCTATACATGATAAATTTTCTACTAATAAATTATTTGTTTACGTTATTTATAGAATGGTGCGACTAACTCACTACTTTATTTTACTGGTATGATCAACGGCGTCATTACGAGATACGCAAGAGCATACCTTGTATATTTGTACCGTGGTACATATGGTATTTACTGTGTTTTGTGTATTCGTGGGAATTTTGTTAAAAAAAACGAGAAATTTTGATAGTTCTGGTGGAAAATTCTATGCTTAAAGGTTGGGAACACTGCCCCTACATCATCACTTGTCAATTCCACTGTTGTCGTTATCTGAGAATCTTGAGTAACCATGAGTGAGTCTTTGCTTGAAACGTGTATCACCAGCTGTCAGGCATAAAAAATTACATAACCTTAAACTATTCGATACGACATACGAAGTATACATTTAAAATACGCACTCATAAACGGTGTATAAAAATAGAACGGCATCGCATATGAGAATTGATGAATTTTTACTAGATTTACGAAGCTGTGTCAAAATTTTTACGATTTTGTAAAAATACACGTGTATTTAACGGCTCGTGAATTCCCGTGTTATTTCAACAATGTAAACAAAACATAAATACAAACATAAGTTTCTCCATACACTTGTAATATATCGGTAATTTCTCGGTATTATGTGGTGTTATCGGTAGGCCTTCTAAATTTCTACGTAATTATATTAGAATGCCTCATTACGTTTGTATGTACATAGACATTTCCACTCAGCTTAAAAATATTTTACTGCCAGGCATTTACGCATTTCCAAGAATACTCAAAAAATAATGTTCTAAACAATAATCTTGATACATATGTACTTCATGTAAATGTAATATTCCAAGTGTGATGCACATATAATATATCTAGTATAACGGTTAAGTTGATAAATAATAATTACCTTGTCCATCATGCACTTTGATTATCCTTAAATTCTTATTTTTTTATTAATGACATAAAAAAAATGTTTTACTATAAAAAGAAATGCACTAAAAAATTTACTACACTATACTAGGACTTTTGTCTCATATCTACCCTTGTTGCGGAATACTCCCAGCATGTCAATGCACTTCTGCGAATCGATAGTCGGTCCCTTGACTGTTTCAGTAGGGAGATGCTGCAATGGTCTACTAGCAGCATCTATTTTGTTATACAATTGCAGTTTTAGTTCATAGAAGCAAAAAACGAACAAGATGATTAAGATTGGCATACATTTCCTAGTAAAAAAAATTAACTGTATGTTTGTGTGTGTTCATATACCATATATAAACGGTATTCCAATAAAAACGTATTTCCATTTTTTTTAGCAAAATAAAATAGTGGTAAAAGTACACACTCCTGTACTTTTACTAAAATTTTTGATATTTGTTGCACATTTTGACCAATAGCGCATCGAATTCCATACATCCAACTATTGTTTGAAAGTTGGAGCATACCTGAAAGCTCATCCAAAAAATGCACGTTGTGGGATCATACGATGCCATTGACGTTCTGAAGCATTAAATCAAATTACGTTTTGGGTTGTAGAAATAGAAAAATCAGTACGATAGTAGCACATCTATTTTGTAGCAGTTTTCTCCCTATATAGCACAGCAAATACATTAAATAGTTACATGTATTACAGAAATTGTCCCGTAGATGGCGTTTCTCTTATTTCACTCCAGTAACAGAACATATTTGGCACAACTAGGGCGATAAGTACGTTTATAACATATTAATCATATTTATTATATTATAGATACTGGGTGAGTTTTTTATCTTGAGACAACAGAATATCTCTAAAACGCTGCATCAAATCAAAAAAAGATTTGTTATAATGTAGGTGCCAACTCGATCCACCACCTCACCTCCCCAGAGTGGGAGAGGAGACAAGTTTGAAATCTTAAATTGGAATCTCCATTTTGTATTGCAGATTCGGATTCTACGCCATCAAGTATGTAGTTTTTGTTTGAAATTTTTTTTACGATTCGTAACAGATTGCGCTGTAATCGCAAAAAAAACATGATTGTGAACGTCTAGAAAAAATACACAGAAAAGAGAAGCAAGCAAACATGATTTTGTTTTTTTATTTTTATTTTAACATAAACTAACATTTCAAAAACCCATGTGTTCGAAAACTTCCCACTCTGGGGGAGGGGTAGGGGTGAGGTGGGGGATCAAGTTCGGCACCATTCAGTGAGCCCCCTACATTGTAACAAATTTTATTAAGATCTTTTTTTGATGCAGTGTTTTAGTGATATTCCGTTGTCTCAAGATAAAAGACTCACCCTATATTTTATTTATACATGTTATTGGGTATTGTATTAAGCGAGTTGTGCGTGTGGCCAACGGAAAAGCAGCAGATCGTGTTTATTTCTCGAAAAGAAAACAAACTTTATATTCCTTAATTATCTAGGAGTCTTTGGGTATGGTGCATAAATATAGAAACAAACATATTTACCGAACGAATATTTTGTTACAACACCCACAATTGCTATACTATTAATCATTTCGAAAACTGGTATCTCTTTCTGTAATATTTTTTTTATATTTCAAGAGTTGTTCTTTTTTCAATAAATTACCTTCATCCATAGTGATTTCCCCTAATTATTTAACTATATTATGTTACAAATCGAATTATTCATTTGACCATTCTATTTACTATCATTTTTTCCTATTTTCTCGTTGTGAACATGTTTGTTGGTTTTTGATGTTCATTATGTTGTATTGTATCAAGGTCTGTATACATAAGGTTACCTCGTAAGTTGTAGGTGAGGCCCGGGGAAAGGAGAGGGTGGATACACGATGACGCTGTGATGACGCTCCTCGCGATCATTCTCGTGTTTGTTTACATTAAAAGGTTAGTAATGGGGTGTTCTGTTATAATAAAAAGAACTTGAAAGTATATTGCAAGACACCTTCGTGTTTGACAAAACATTAATTGAAAAAAAATTCTAAATTAAGATTTTTTTTTTAAAAATAAATATTTAAACTTAAAACAAACAAAAAATCACTGAAACGAGAGAAGTTAAATCTGAAGGACGCAAAGAAAAAAAGAAGAAAAGCATTACATAAATCTGTATTTCTAAATTTTTAGTTTTCTGTTTTTAAATTAATGTTACGTATTTTGTTAGCTTAATTTACTTACGTTTATGATTATATCATAATAACAAAATGCTTTTTTTATTAGGGAGAATACATATTTGGTTTGATAATATATAATCGTTATCTTTTTACCATTTTACTTTACCTTTTCTTAGTTTCTAATTTAATGTTATGTTCTATGTATGTAGTTTTAAATTTTGTGTTATATGTATATAATATTTTTACTTGATTTACTTATGTTTACTATTACATAATAGTAGAAACTCGTTTTTTATTATAAAAAATAAATATTTAGTCTGGGAGTACAAATCGCCATTTGTTTTTACATGTATGCACCATTTTACTTATTAAAAACAGCATACGTGATGACGCATTCGCTCTATTTCTCTTGATTGGCTGAAAAGTTACGAGGTAACCTTGTATATACGGACCTTGGTATTGTACCACTTATATACATGTCAGATAACATTCATTTGTTTACTGCCATTGTACGATATATCAGTGAAATATATTTAGAAATAGAAGATTCAGTAGTATGCGTAGATACCGTTTATAAAATTATCATAGAAACTAAGCAGAAAATAATTTTCTTTAAATTTTCTTCAAAGAACTCCAAACTAAGTAATGATGAAATGTTAAAAAGAAACTAAGTACAAATTATTGACGAGTGCACAGTGTTTATTAAGTGGCTAGCCGAAATTAATTGTATATAATTATTTATGTATAATTATTATTTATAATATTTGTAATAGTAATTTGAACTGGCTAGACTTACGTTTCAAAGTCCCTTATTATGTTTTAGCACTAATATTTTATAGCCAATTTTCACACGCAGCCTTTCATTTAATTTCACGTATGGCAAAAACTGCCGATTGCTCTCTTCCGAGCCTAGTCGATCCAGTGCGCCTTCTGATTAAAGCGGCGCACATTGGTCCAGAACAGGGGAAATGCGGAAAAAAAAACTAGATGTCATTAAAAATTATGGTAAATCTCGGTAGTTTATGCTTCTTATAGGTTTCTAAGATGTAGATATTCATGCTAATTAAGATAAATAATCGCAATTTTTTTTATATTAAATAAAACAATATTAATGTTCACAACTTAAATAGACAAATGATTTTTTTAAGTTTCGGATGTTATATACAATTAATTCAACATAAACAATGAAGACATCAACAGTACATTACATATTGCTCGCATTTTATTGATATCTTTCATTGAGTTTCACCTAGTAAACAAACGTAAACAAAAAAGTTTCCGCACCTGAAAATGATTTTAAATTTCAATTAGAGGCCCAATAAATATAAGAAAACCGACGGCGGTGAAAAATTGTGGTTTATTGAAGTTTTAAAATTTATTTCTTTTTACGTTTCTATAGATTCTTAATTGTTAATTATAATTAAGGAGGAAACGACAACATCTAAGGTAACTACAACGAGTATTAGCATAAATATAAAATTTTATGTCGCTTTATACAGTGAATAAAGCAATAAAGCCATTATAAATGTCATGGCAAAAATAATAGACAGGTCAATCACCAACACTCTTACCTCATTTATACATCTTGCGTGGCAAAATTGGATCTTCTTTTGTTATAAATATGGTAGCTAGCTATTAAGGAAGTTGTAGTAACAATCAAAAGCTGTTTGCAGAAAATAAAAAATAATTTGTAGATTTTTTGCTGTGGGGCGCCGGCGCCGCGGTACTTCTTTAGCTTGAACCCCTATGCTACCATCTCATTCGGGCACCCATGACGCCGGCACTGTATGTACATATAACTTCCCTGATCATTTGTATTGATCAAATGAAGGTTTCTAAATTCATCCCATTCACAATATTACATAGGGGAAAGTGGTCGAATTCTGCGCAGGCTGATAATTCTGCGCATTTGTGTTTCAATGTTCACATAACTTACTTAATCGTGTGTACGATACTGCCATCTAGAGACAAACGAGAAAAGTTAGTGTGAAGGAAAAGACGGCATTATTTGTGTTTCTTTCGTCTGGATTTGTGATTATATTATCGTATGTAGTTGCATAGGAGAATCTTCTTTTGAAAAATAAAGTGAAGTATAAAAATTTAATTTGCAAACAGTAATATCTATAGTTAGTAAAGAATTACAATTACATTTCAATTTAGTACATTTTGCTTGACACGTACGTACTTGAACGATTTCGTTCCTTAAAAAAAAATCAAAAAAATTAAAGGTTAAAACTTAGTGTGCGCAGAATTACACCATCTAGTCGGGTAACTCTACTCTAAGTTTTCAGTTTTCAGTTTTAATTTTTTTTTAAGAAATGAAATCGTTCAAGTGCTTTTTGTAGCAAATATTAAATGTCTAATGTTTTACATTTTAAAAAATCAACTACATTACGGTTTTATTAAAGGTAATATAGCTGTATGAAGTTAAGGGCGCAGAATTCGACCACTTATATAAGCAAGTTACCTTAATTTTCTGTCGATTCTGATATTCTAGTTGTAAATAAAATAACAGCTTCGATTTGCAACTTATTTCTATTACAAGTATTATTACCCCAGTGACCAACTATATTTATTTCATATTTTATAAATATTTAAAAAATATTAAAGCTTTCTTGAATATTAGTTATATTAATATAATATGCATAAAATATATTATAGAAAATATATTAGGAAAACATTTAAAAAATATATATGTTATGTAGCATTAATAATATTTTATTGCAAATGTTTTCTCAATACATTTTTCATAACTCTGCAAGAATATTTTGCTTTGTATTTCTGTAAATATTTATTTCATATAAAAAAAAATGAATTCTTGCTTTTATACATTTGGTGCGTAGGACGAATAATATAAAATGGGTAAAATATGCATCCATATTAAGTAGGTATGTACCTATTTAAAATGATAGTTTAGTCTAGATTAAATTAGATAATATATATCTAATATGATTTAATTAGTATCTACGTTGAGCGCTGTAACTTTTCTATTAATATATCTGCATTTTGTATTATATTATTTGTAATATTTGTAAGTTGCGAACGTCAACACAACACCTCTATTCATTACGGTGCCGGTGTTATATGATTTAGTATTGTTTATGCGTCTATGGATTAGGTACATAGAATGCATACGCGCACGTGCGTATCATCAACGTTTTCATTCGTTTGTCCGTTACATGTTATAGTTTATAATAGTATACGATTAGGGCAGATTAGGGTTAACTGTGTAATTAATTGTTGCGGGGTGTTTTAGTTTTTGTGGTGACTACGAGGTAAGCAAAACTTTGAACATGTCATGGCATTATAAGATAATTGGAATACTCAATATCGCTATGTACAGAAATCGTTTAATAATATAATTGTAGGAATTTTATGCATCATATATGTACTGCATCTACCAGATAAATTGCTAGTTGATTTGCTTAAGAGATTCATCTCGGTAGATAAGCGTCATAACCTCAAATAGAGGTTAGAATACGTTGTGTTGTTTTATTGTTTGTACGTAGAATGTTTTCAAATATTATGAAATAAAGTGAAAATAAGTATCGTAAGTATTAGAATGTAGCTACCATTCTAATTATTGTAAATGCTCCAAATGTATTAGTAGGTGTTGATAATGTTGTACGATGTTTTATTCATGGTATGATCTAATACAATTGGCATTGTTTTAGCAGCCACAAGGAAACGCCATGAGAGCGCCACTACCGAAGATATGAAAAAAGCCATAGGGTTGTACCTGGCACCAGCCAAGGCTAGACTTAAAATGAGTATTTTTCATTTTTATTGGCTTATTCAAATAAAACGATAATAAATACGTTTGTTTTTTATTTAGAACACTTCAATTAAAAAATAGTGATTAATTTGATAAACCTTCAGTATGCCTTAAAAGATGCCAGAATTATTGATTATTAACTTGTATGGTGAGTGTGAAAAAACAAGTTCTTGCCTTTTACACAACTCTATGTATGTTTCAACTTTTCGTTATCGACGTTATACATTCTAAATAACCAAGAACAATTTTAGTTCATTTTGACAAATTAAATAGATTGCATAAAAAATCTCAATTTTCATATAAATATTTTACAAATATTTTAGAAAAAATATAGCCCTTACATTAATTTTAAAATATGGAATAAATATTTTAATTGAATATTTTATCTATATTTAGAAAAAAATATGAGAAATATATTCAAAAACCTCTCACGAAAAATATTTATAAAATATATTTTTAAAAATATCTATGTAATCTTTCTGGCTGTTAGAGTAGTCTACAGCAGCTATAAATAAAGGCTCATTTTTAGGTTGAAGAAAAGGTGGTCTTGAGAACAGAATAATATATGGTAAACTAAAGCGAATGAAACGTTTCTTTCCTTTTACGCGTGCCAATATTAGATTTTTCCAACTTTAATCACTTATTTTCGTTTTTTTTTATTTTTTTATTTCCACATACCTATAATAAAATTCAGAATATTTTTTATATTACAGTGAAGTCGCTGTACAAATTATCAGATTTATATTACCTATACAACATTACCGCCTAAACAAAAACGTCTCCATTTGCGAAGATGACCGACCGGCTCTATTATTATATGAGATCGATCCATGCGCCTATCCCATGTAAATAGTTAATTATTTCAAATATACTTTCCAACATTACGAATTACAAGAAGTAATCATAATAAGAGTCTTGTATAATATGAACACCATACCATAATCCAAATTTTAGATATAATGACTTCTTAACTTTTTATTCTTAAATGATGTCTGAATATTTTATATCTGGATCCAGTAAGTTAGAACTAATTAGCAATTTAACGGAATGTGCTCGAATGTAATTGCCCCAGTAACCCAAAACAATGTATAAATTTACTTTCATTACAATACAGATATAATAGCTGTTGTTTAATTGTAACCTGAACGGTAATTACGTATGTATCTTCACTTTTCTCGATATAGAACCACTTTCTTAGGTGATTAACAGAAATATGTATGTAAGTAGTAGACTCTCACATCCATAACGTGATCTCAGTCGGCACAGACTAAAAGTAGAATACCAAACAAAATGCTTTAATTCATTATACCTATGTAACGTGCATAGATTTCATTAATTTAGTTTGCTAAATGATTAATATTAAACAATACTCACTGCGTATTTTACGTTAATTCTTGAGCGTCAATATAAACATATTCGTTAACTATCTGCACTAAATATTAAGATAAACACTAATTTGTCTATAGATAGGTATAACTATTTACGAACTACACGAGGTAAATGTTGTTGCATCACAGCACAGAGTTGAAGTGGCAAAACTGAATTGTTTGGATATTTGGAAGCCGAAGTGGGCCGTCGATAATTGAAATAATTAGAAAGTCAAGCAAATGCATTCAGTATCATATAAAGAGTATTTAACTAAGAAAAAAACAAGTTAGCGAAAGGAATACCCGCAACACGGATAATATGTGTATTAAGCTGATTTTCTTTTTTTTTTAGGAAAACTAAAATACTTAATTTGCTGAAAAATATTTAAGTAGTGACAAATATAAAAATGGATAGGTATTATTTTTCTTTACATCTCACAAAAGTGTAAGTATTGTCGTAAATAAAGCACATTAGTGATTGCTTATAACTTTATTAATATGTTAGGCACAGCTTATTTCTAGATCGGCGACTGTAAGCATGCAAAATAATAACACAAAATTCAGGCTTTGGAAACCAGAAGGGAGTACAATGATCGACGTACCGTGCGATTAATTAAAAAGTGAACAATGATAGAACAGCGTTGACGAAAAAAGACCTGCATGTGTCCCGAAGGATACGCTAATCATTTGGTTATAATTTACGAATCACTAGTGATGTGCTTAATGAGCGATTTTTGAACTCGGTTATATCAAATGAATGATCAATCGTTCATTAGCTTTCCGAGAACTCGGAAATCAGCAAGGCAAAGATTCACTCGACCCCCCATCTTAATTAAGTGTTATTTTGAGGTCTAACACTACTCACTATAGATGTCATAATCATTGTTTGACCTGGTCAGCAAATGTTAATAGCAGATATAGGATCTGTACATCTTATAGTTCTGGAAAAAGTAATTGCGAACGCGGAGATTGTTTTTATGTTGTACCGTGTAATATATACTAGGAAATCTAACAGAACGGAAAAAAAGAAAAGGGCCAGGAAAGGTACTTAAAATTTGTTGATCTAAAGTTATTAGACATAGTAAACAGAAGATATATATATAGAAACACCTAAAAGTGAGCCAGATAAATTGGTTAAGCAAATTAAAGCACCAACTAAATATATAAAAACGAGAAAAGAAATCACAATTTTATACATATATGGAAGTGCTTTTCATAACCAACTCTAAAAATAGAAACGACGAAAAGAAAAAAGAAACTGAAAATGGAATTTGACATACAATACAATACTAAAGGAATAAAAAAGGGGTAATAAACAAAAAGTTATAAGTTCAAGAAAAGTAAAGTGAAGAAATTTATGCCACTAAATGTATACGTTCCGTGAATCGACTGAAATACTCACACTATGCTTGGATATATTAGAAAAAAAATTTACTCCTCTTTCATTGATCTTGCTAGTATGGTAATTTCTACAACAAACCACGAACGAAACCCGCCTGATGGCATATTCTATCGGTTCATTATTTAAAATTGTTTAAAGCGTCTCTTATGGAATATATCTATTCACCATCATTTTTTCTGTCATTGTGGGTAGCTAAGAGTAAAGTACAATACTTGGCAGTACTAAGTATGTTTATTGTTCTACTTATTTTCGTAAGTATACTTATTACATATTATAACGGTGGGTACATATCGGACCAAAAAGAGCCACACCTAAATACACAAAATCAATTTGTAAGTTAATTGCGTATTTTCACAGAACATATACAAATAAGAATACAATTATTATTTTGAAAAAAAAAAAAAAATTCAAATTTTCTATTACCATTATACAAAAGTCTAGAGGTGACTTACCGTGAGTGAATGTATATAAATCAGGTACATACACGTAGTATTTATACACACCAATGGTGAATCGCTATCGCTAACATCTCTACTGTAGTAACAAAACATTAAAACTACAGATTATAAATTATGCCTAATTCTTTATATACAAAACAATGCTACAATTCGTCATGCGAGATCAACGTCTATTGGATTTACTTCGCACTGTTTTAACGTATATACAAAGTGCAATTTTCTTGTCGTCCTTGTTCGGTAACAAAATAGCTACTTGAAAATACCCGGAACTTTGGACTCTATTAACTGCAGCAACTCTCGTCCGCTCCGTTTAAATTTATTTGAAGTTATGTGAAGTAACTACCTATTTATACCTATTTGTGTGTGTCCCTACCAAAGCAGCAACATATAAGTATATTATACAAACTGAATTTGTTTTAAGCTCATCTTGAATCACTCTTTAATATTGCTGACCGAAAAACTTTTATAGCACACAATATGTTGGTGATTTTAATGCTAGTGCAGATAATAGTTTGCAAATATATTAGTACAGTAGCCAGACTAGATTAAAATACACACCGATTAAGGAATTACTTTTGTTTGTAACGGGCAATTCTACAGTTATAATGCCTAATGGAACAGCAAATTGAAATTTTGTAAAGATGAAAAAGTATAACAGAAAATAAGAACACTTGAATACTGTCTGACGCCATTAACAATACCTCTCAATATATGTAATATATTACTCTGTTTTTCAGAACAAAATGCCCGGAATTTCAAAATTTTAATTTTATTTAGTTCAGTACAATTAAATATTATTATTAAATTCAGATTTTCAATTTATTTATAAATGTTTGTTCGTATACAATTTTTTTCTTCTTTTTTTTCCAATAAAAATAAAATGCAACAATATAGCAGTTTTTATTCACCTAGCGACCTTTCTAATGCTGCTACCTGCCAGGTGGGATGGGACACCTCTAGAAGCACCAAATCACCTGTCAATTTAGCATTCCGGGCGCTTGCTAACGAATAGGCAGTTTTTCTCACATAAAGGGCGCCTCTCCAAAGCCCCTTCTCGGATTATTAAAATTTGTAAAAAATGTAATTATCAAATGTCGTTGTAAAAAATACCAAACGTACATATAAAAGAATGTTTTAACATAAAACAAGCTTAACTCATTATTTATTTAGCAAAATGCTATGTTTTACCACTTTTGAGACACTTATATTATAGGTACGTATGTTGGAATCGTAAATACTATATAAAACAATTTATTTAATACAAAAATACGTATTCAAACTTTCCTGGCACTTTAAATGAATGAGGTTAAAGGGACGTCAAAATAAGAAGAGTAAATTTAAAAATCAGAGCCATCTACCCGTAAACAGTAGAAACTAAATTTATTAGAAAACTATAATCCGGGTTATCGATATATCTAAAAATAATTATCCAAGTTATCGACACTTGTTAAAAATAACTATTGTATCACAGACCGTCTTAGGGATTTTGAAGACAACCCTTAAATATTAAAAATTCCTAAAATAACTAAAAATAATGGCGGTTCATATAAATCTAACCCCAAATTAACGTATTGTGAATATAAATTTTAGAAATCTTATTTACTGGGTAATACTGAATGGAAACTAATTAATTATTTTTTTTTTTAGGTGGGATATACTTGATGAAATACTAACTTTACTGCGGACGGGCACTCTAGGCGGGTGGGCAGGTAATTCTTTAGGTACAAGTTGGACTTTCGGTTCGACGGTCCCCCGTATCGGTCAATAGAAAGGAATGGTATTCAGCCGGGATTCTTCACAGGAAAATTTTATAGGAAATTCTCTACGATTTTACAGGTCAGAGTAATGATTTAAATTATTCAGGTGTAATATGGATACTTTTTAGATAAACATTTTGTGGAGCTTTGATATTTTAGGAGGGCGGCATAAAAATTGTTATTGGAGTTCGATATCAGCCGTCGTCTTTCGTGGCCGCAGGTAGAATGAGGATTTAAACTAAATTACCAGTAATCAGCCTTCGATTGCAATCGCTGTCCGGTAAGCCAACATTGAATTCGAATTGATAATCAGTAACTGACATAACACAGACTACCCTCAGACGACGAACTCGCATTCAGATATGTACCGCTCTCTCTATTCTTTTCTATCTAATGGAAATATAGTATAAGGTTATCTTTTTCCAAAAAACTCAAAATTTGTGTAGAGGCGCTGTTTAAAAGACTGCGTATTATAGAAACCTATACGACAACATGTTAAAAACGAAATAGTAGTAGAGATGGCGCCTCGTATTGTAATATAAAAGGTATCATTTTTACCAATAGATGCATTACAATATATATTGCTGTAAGTATTTTTTCGAAATTGTTTCAAAAATGGTGACATTTGTGACATATTCTGCGAAAATGTTTTGCATAGCTTGTGGTCGTTCTAAAACCGAAGTGCAGAAGCTATTTTGCTTTCCAGGACAGCTTGATAGGTAAGTTTACACCAATATATGTAAGTAATTTGTCCGTCTATAAAGGGCCGCTTTACAGTTCGCAATTTTCTGTATTAGTACGTGCAATAAAAATTGCATGCACTAGAGAAAGCGCATGCGCATTCAATAGATTTCAATCATCTGGGTGCAATTTTACTTGTATTCCGCGTGCAATACACGAAATAGAGCATGCGCTATTTTTTAAAATTTCGAACTGTAAAGCGGCCTTTATAATGAAGTTATTTATTTATTTTATAAGCTTACACCTGATAAGACATTACGATTTAAAGGAGAGACACGTGCTGGTGGCAAGATGTCTAAAGAAAGGATAACGGTATTAGTGACGACAAATCTATCGAGAACAGAAAAGAAAAAATGGTTGATAATACGTATAGTAAAACACCCAAAGTGTTTTAAAAACTTCAACAACTACCTATAAATTATAAATCTAATAGCAGAGCTTGGATGACTTCCGAGAGTTTTACTAACGAATTGCGAGAATGGTGTAGGAAAAGAAAAATATTATTACTAATTGATAATTGTACAGCGCATCCTGATGTTAAAAATTTAGACTGCACTAAATTAGTCTTTATACCACCCAATGCAAGTTCTAAATTGCAGCCCAAGAATCAGGGTGTTATACACAGTTGTTTACAACTACCGACGACTTCTCTTTGCGAATATGGTAAATTTTATTGATACTGGCAACGAAAGATTTACTATTAACGAATATTTTAAAATTTATCTGTTACCTAGTTAGTAGACTGTTTATTTGTACTTGTTTTACATATTAATATTTTGTAAATAAAAATAAAATCAAAGAGTTATATTATCTTTAGTTTGTTATACCTTTATGCAGTAGTACGAAGAAATAAAGTTTTAAAAAATTATTGTAATGTTTAATGATTGTATTGGACTATATTCTTGTTTTTATGTATATAAATAACAATATAGTCAAATACAATCTTTAAACATTTTGTTCTCTAAAATAAATACAAATGAAAGTATATACTTTTTGAAATTAAGCGGGAAACACTCAAGCGCCATCTACCTAAATTTTGTGTTTTTCTGAGAGAGAAAGAAAATCCGAAACGGCATTTTGATTTACATTGAGTTCGTCGTCTGGAGGTAGTCTGTGTGACATAAGATACCGTTATTTACTCTAGTTTGAGGGGAATATAGCAAAAGTTACCAAATAAACATCCCGAAGAATGAAAAAATCCCCAGAGCAAAATATAATAAAAATATTAAAAAAATATTCCAGGTAAGCTAGAATTAACACAAAAATAAAGTTTACATTATAATTAAGGCTTATAAAATATACTTATATAATTTAGCAATATTTATTGTTTCGCATTACAAGAAAAAATTGGTAGCTAGTACACTAAATTGTTCTTCTTTATCTCAAATATGATAAACACAGGAAATTAAAATAAATTTTAATATGCAAATATTTCATCATTTTGACAAGAAAACTGATTTTCTTCTTCACTCTCATTAAAACAAAGTTTTGCTGGACATGGAGAATGCATTGCTGCATAGCGTTTCTTTAAAATCCTGTGGAGATCATGTCTTATATCGGGAGATTTGCCCAAGACTTTCTTTACACTCCTATCGATGGGCTTCAGTTTGACGTTTGTTATATCTTTAAAGAATTGTTTTTTACTTGATTTTGGCGTACTACAATGAACCTTGTCGGCGTTTTGATATTCTAATAAACCTGTTAGAGGTGGAGGGTTTGGATATTAACAGCTAATTCAGGCACTGCTTCCAACTCTTTTGTTAATAAATGATTTATTTGTAATCTCAAGGCGTTCAACTCTTCCTTTAATGCCGTCAACTCTTCTTTAGCTATTGATCTACTACAGCAGTAGGATAGTCTCTTTTGCATCATGACTGCTGGAGAAGACGAATATTCGAGGGCGACATTCTCAGAATCGCAGCTTAATTCCAACGCTGAATCCCAATCTTCACAATCTGTATCGTTGAAAGCTGCTATTCTTTTCTTCCATTCCAAAAGATTTCTATTGAACAATATTCTTGGTGTTGGACCAAAAAGAAAGTTGGGCAAACGCATTAAAAACTTCGATATTTTTGCCCTGTGCGATGTTTTTAAATTCACATTCCCCATTTCTATTCTCGTGACACGAATGTCAAAATATGACATTTGTAAGTTTGAATACAATTTATCTGTGGTATGATATGCAGTATATACCAATAGAATGAAGGTTACTAGCCTGACGCTAGAATATATCTGTCATACATTTGTGTACGTAGCTTCATTATTACAGTAGGCACTGCGAAAAGTCGTTATTCTTTGCTTACTAAATCTAAATAATAGTGTATTATTTTATAGGGAGGGAAAGTGATACTTTTCATAGTGTGTGTGCTAATAGAGAACAACTCATAAAAAAAATTTTTTCCAAATAAAATATGCTATTTTTTCTTCAAACGTTGGCAAATTTATATCTATTTTCAATTTAACATAAGCAGTTTGCAATGAGGTTTAGACTTTTGGACTGGTGAAAAGGTACGAGTTGTTTATACAGCAACACATCATAGAGCAGTCAACATTGAAATTATTTGTGAGATTACGTTGAAATAGGTAGTCTAGCGATAGGGGTAAGTAATTATTGAGTAAGTTCGATCAAAGAAATAAACATTTGGTCCTAAATTAGTGATATTTACAAAAGTAGTGCACGCCACCCGCAGAAGCAAAAGAAGCAGCATCATGCCCCCTCAAAATTTGCTGCCAAATATTTTATTGCATACCAGCATTTTATTCAATGTTGCGATCAAAAATATGTTAGCAAATATTCAGAGAATGTGCTTTTCGCCTATTTTAACTTTTTACAAACAGAGAAGAAGTGGAAATCCTCAACTCTATGGTCTCGTTATTCAATGATCAAATTAGAATTAATTATTAAACAAGGAGTAAATATAAATCAATACTTAAAGTTACAGGCTCTCGTGAAAAAACCAATGAAGAATATTGTGTTAAAAGGTCGGTAATATTCACCAAAGAACAGTTTGAAAGATTTTTTATGTGAAGCATCGGATGATGTATGCTTAGGAATAAGGTAAATTCAGTTCAATTTTAATTAATAAGTATGTGCTTTAACAGGATAATTTATTTAGATTGTTCTATTAATTGGAGTATCTGGGACATGCAGATGCGATGAAATGGTAAAAATGCCTACTAATAACATAGGAGATATGGAAAATTCTATATTACTTATAAACAGTCCTGACAGTAAAACAAGGAAGGTTCCATCTCTTATAATCATCGGAGAAACTTTTCTAAAAATACCGCACGCGTCATTCCAAACAGTTATACACATGGTTATATGCATGCTGCTGTTGGTAGTAGATGTGGCTTCTGCTGTACATAGGAAGTTACGCTTCATTGAGGCCAAAAATATGCCAGGAAAGAGATTTCCTTTTGAAATATCAAAATGGAAGATGCTTTAAAAATGAAATGGGAATTTTATGATATAAATTCAGGTTATAGGTACAGCTCCTGACGTTATTATTTAGCACTCAAACGACGTGCGCACGGTCGGCATACTCGGCATGCAGCACAAAGAAACACCGCTTATGGCAACGCGCGGCGCGTCGAGTTGTTTTTTTGATGGTGCTAAATTTTAATGTCGGAATGTACATCCAGAAAGTGGCCACTTTTCTGAAGTTGAGCAATCCCGAAGAATACACCGGACACTGTTTAAGACGCACTTCAGCTACGTTGCTGATTGATAGTGGAGGAAACATGGAATCTTTGAAGAGGCACAGGGGTTGGAGATCAATTAGGGTAGCCGCAGGTTATAAAGAAGAATCCGTTAGAAATAAAAATGATACCGCTGGCAAAATATTGTACCTAAATACTTGAGTAAGAATATTGATGAAAATTGCAACGAATCGTCATTGTTGAAATCAGAAACAGTTGTACACGAAATCCTAAATTCCCAACAAGATGACACAACGGTATTGCACGGGTTTAATTTTCAAAATGCAACAATTTCTTATTGTACGTTTAATATTCAATTTGGTGATAAATAAAAAATCTGTTTATATGATTACCAATTAATAGATTAATAACATTTGAATTGTTGATTCTTATGTGTTTATATGTTGCTGTAATAACACTTTTTCCTCCGGTGCGGCGGAAAATGAAAAGTAAACTTTCGTCAGAAGGAAAATGAAATCGAACTCAGTTGTGTGATATCCGATGACCTATGAAGAAAAACTGTATTACCGCTGCTGTTGAATAGAACTATTTTTTTGGGGTTGGTGAATCAAATTTAAAATGAAAAATTGTCTATATGTTAATTTATCTATAGATAAATAATGACGTTCTTTGTAAACATTGTTTGTTTTCCGAGTTGATGCGGCGTCCTATTGCAGAACGAGTATCGTTTCATGAGTGTTACTGTAGCTGTTGATCTGAAACCGAAATAGGTTAACAGCGACAGAGATAGCTGCTCTGAAGATGTCCTGTATGAGTAGTTACGAAACATTGGCCAAGCTCTGTAACAATAAATGCTGTTTGAAGGTGCAAAAACCCGGAAACTAAGTATTGTATACTATTGACAACGACCGCCGAAGTCCACATGTATCAGTTGAGAAAATCTATTTATTCAAATCTAAAATAATTATTCTGGTGGTGAAAATATATGTTCTAATGATTTTAGTATATTTAGTATAAATGTAATCACATTTGAACTAAAAAATGTTTCGTCTAACAAATTCAGGGGTTTGGAAAACTGAACAAATTTTATTCTCAATATAAATACATTATCTTCTTGCTTATATAGGAAGTTATGTTATATTCAATGTGATGCATTTATATTCAAATTGAGTAATTATTTGGGTGCATATGAAAAAGTTATCCTAAATTTACAATAATAATATGAATATTCAATTAATTTTAATAACATTTTGCTGTATTCTTCGGAATGAGGGTACTTTACTTATAGACGATTATCATTTCTTCGTGATCTGTTCTGTAAGCTAATTGACATTAAGACTAAGTCTAAATGTGTTCAGTCTAGATGTCAAGTATCCACCAATATTTGGTAGTATTTATTTTAAAATAGAGCAATTAATAAAGAAAACTCCCATTTGTTGCACACTTAGAGGACAACATTGTATATCCTGCGTAGACAAATGACAAATGAAGAATATTTCTCAAGAACGAGAACATCAACGCCAAGTAATGGATAATACTTAGGTACTGCGCAATATGGTGGTTATATTAAAAAAGTAATTATAAATTATGCAACCTGCTTGAAGGTGCAAAAAGTTTTCTATGGTTATGAATTAATTAAATTGCACAAATACGATGCTGCATCAAAACATATGTAATTTGCACGAAGAAAAATATGGAGTAGATAATTAAGTCGCAGTCAACGATGAAACGACCGCATTATTGTTAGAAAAGCGATATAAAATTTTATGTAAATTACATAACTAATTTAAGAAGCAAATTCGCATTATTTTTTTGTATAAGCATCAAAAAGGCATTAAAATTAATTAAATTAAAGTCGGAGAAATACATTGCTCGCAGTAACTTTTTTATGTGCATAAGTAATTAAAGATACTCTTACTTGACTGCATAAACGAAAGCGTTATTACGTTGATTGGATATCCCGTAGGATATTAAAACTAGTGAAATACCTATCTCGTAAAAACGAACATTTAACGATGGCCACTTTATAGGTCCGCGGTGGATAAAAATTAAAACCGAGTCTTCAACCCACTCATATTATTCCATTGTTTCTTTTTTTGGGAGATACTGTTCCTCGAGTTTTAGTTGATTCTTTTTCATTCCACGACCGGAATCAATGCCCTCAAGCCGTATTTTTCTGCGAATACGTAGCTTGTAAGAGATTGTGGCAACTATTCTACGTTCTTTAAGTTATTATACAGAGTAGATTGCAGTAAATGTGTGTATATCTGTAGATACAGTGCGCACTTCTACACCTATGAAATTTGACGCGCGTGAATGTTTTTTTGCTTGAATATTCAAAGTATGACTAATAAATTTCAGCGCATACGTACATATGTATATTTGAAAGCGTATAGAATTAGAAAATTTGCTATATAAAAATGAAGTCATAGAATTCCTAAGCGTGTGTATAATCTAGAACAATTGCACCTCAAGGCTATTTTAAGTAATTAAAATTCTTCTGGGATTTTATCATCCTGTTTGGCTTTATAAGTAAAAAATTTCCGACCCTTTCAATGTCCTAGTTTCTTCAGATTTATTCGTAAATTATTTACCAGCTAAACATTATCGGCTGTCATAATTGTGGTTGTATGTTAATACAAAGTGAATAATTTTACGTGAATAACATTTTGTTATTTTTCGACCAGGATCTTTTCTCAACAATATTTTCGATGTTCTTAGTACTGAGCAAAAGGGTAGGTATAGCAGAATAAACCAATAGGGAAATTGCTCCATGCTTTAACGCAACGCTTGATGCATTTTCACTGCCCCAAAGCAGCTAGATGTGTTGATGTTAAAACTTGATAGATATGTAGCATGAAACTAAATGCAAAAGCAAAGACAAATATGGAATTCGATAATATTGATGGAATTTAGAAGCGCTGGATCGATATATTTTCGAATTTCCAAAACTTTGACCTCAAATACCTCGGAAACGGTTGGAGATATGGAACTCAACTTTTCGTGATTCGATTCCCCGCGAGGAGGCGCTTATTTTGATATATAACACCTTGAGGTTATCTCATGGTTTCAATGATTTTTTGGGATTCGAGTGTAGAAACGAGTGCAACAGCATTTGAGAAGTATATTTATATAATATGGCAGATTTACCGATTCAACCAATCTACTTTTATATTTATTATTTATGTATGTTATTATATTTATATATATCAAAGCCATTCGAATGCTTAAATCAGTTGCACGGAATTGATTGCACGAATATTGTTAACTCTGCAGTGATAGTTCATTCAATAATCTTTTAAACGTTGCTTGTAGAAATTAACCCCCTTAAATCAAAATTTAAAGTATATTGAACCGATGCACTCAGGAAACGGAAGATGTTGACTTAAGGTACTTATTTCAGAATAACTATTTTTGTTATATTAAATAGCAAAATTACATTAGGCTAGACGGAGAACTGTCTTTCAGTCAATAATGTTACACTCCTACGCCAAACTATATGAGCACTCAATGCGCTTTGCAAGGGGTATGTTCAGGAGTTTAGGTATCATGAAATTACACATTTATTACCTATTATTTATTATTACACCAAATATTGTCCACACTAAAGGACTTAACCAACAGACATCACTGCTATTCCATGTCATCAATCGCTTTTTAATAATCATATATACCAGATTAATATATCACTATCGTGCTTGTCGTGCTATATATTAGATTCTGGAATGAAAGCGAAAACACGACATCTTTACGATAATTTCTGTAATGCTTATAGGTATATCACAAATTTGCTACTGTGCGGGAAGAAAACTGCTGTTATAATGTTTAGATCGGTGCACTTGTTTAGGAAAGGGAATAGGTACTGGATTTGGAAGAAAGCAATACCAACATCATAACTGCATTATATTAACTGCAATTATGGTTTAGCTTACTTTTTTTTTTGATTTAATATCTGTCGTTTTCTCAGTATATTATTACATACAATTGCATCTGTGGACACATAGGTAAGATCAGCTGAAAACTTTTAGTTTGTTAACGAAAAATTAAATGTATTCTAGGCTAAACTAGTATTTCAGTTAATAACCAATATATTCCTTGTCGAATAGTTTGTAAGATCAAAGGTTATGCGAAAATGAAAATATTTTGAAATATAATTCTGCAATAATAATAATAAACTTTATTACCTGCTGCTACACGCCTAGAATATGTCAAAAAAATACAAAATCGTTAATAATTATGTGTGGAAACATAATGTGAAAAAAATATTATAAACAAAGAAAATTAAAAAAACTAAAGAACAACAAAAAATAGATAAAATTTAAAATAGGAACTATTAAAAATTGATTAGATATTTGGGGTATGTCTCGTGAGGGGTGTATTTGGGCTAGGGCTCAACAAGTAGGTGTACCGCACAATTAGCCAAAGAGGCGGTGTCTAGGGGACCGCACTATCGGTAATTAGATATGAGCTAATTTCGGCTAGCGTCGTTAAAAAAGCGTTTAGGGATAAACTTGAAAATGATTGGCAGGGTAGGGGGATGTTATTTTAAATGAGAGATAGACGAGGAAAATTATCGAAAATATGTAGGCAATTTATCGGTAGCGTTATAAATATATGTTTTTGGGAGATGAGACTTAATTTGCCGTATGAGGCGGTAGAATTAATAACGGGTCACGGCAATTTTAAATCATATTTATGTAGAATTGGAGGGATTAATGATTCGTATTGTGAATGTGGTGGGGTAGATACAACGGAGCATGTCTTATTTGAATGTCCACTTACTGATGAGTGGCGATCGCCTAAGAAAGTTAGGACATTAGCTAAGGGGTTAAATTGCCCGCGACGCAAAAGCATGGTTAGAGAATATAAATAAATATATACCTCATAATTAATGGTTATATTAGGTTAAGTTAGTTATATTAGAAGAGGCACTGCTGTTGATTTGTTTCCTTTTAGATCATTACTTCTTTCCTGTTTTAACTTCAAATTCATGATGTGTGGAAAAGGGAGCAGCTACGTGAAGACGGTAAGGCTGTCGGAATTAACGAAACGTGAAGGCTGCTTCTTCAGTACCTCAGAAGGATAATAATAATTTACCGGCTATCAGTAACAAGGTCTAGGACTTTTTCCCAGATCCTGCTGCAAGAGTAAGGTTATTACCATGGTTTTCCCTTACTCCTTGGCGTATGCTGAGAGATGACTAAATGGTTCCATCTGCGCAAATATTATAACAACTGATAGCTGACCGATTTACAGTAGACTCGCGATTATGTAAATTAATCACATTTCACATATTTCAGCATTTCACATAATTGCGAGGCTACTGTTTTATATTTTTGTTATTAACAATCATAGGGAAATTATTTAATTAGAGTAGGAACATTTCAATTGTTATGAAATCCATATAGTACTTAGAAGAGGCAGCCTCGTGTAGTACCTTTAAGTGGAGCACGGGGTTAGGATTATTGTAATTATTTAGCTTTTCATAAACAAACTGCAATTAGATTACATTTACCACCAAATACCAATCCCTAAATTAGTTACTTGAGTTCTGTTGACTAGACAACTGCTAACTGCAAGCCAGAGCTTTAGGTATACATATGCATGTTGGCTAAATTAGTCAGTTACCTTTTGTTGAAGTTCAGTAATAGAAATTTTAATAGTTAATATATGCTTAGAAGTTAGTGCCTGTATTTATAAATTTAAAATGGTCCAAATATTTGATCGTCTAATAATCGTAGGTACAACGGGTAATTTTGACCTAGAAGTTATTTATTTATCCAACAGAATTACTTAAATGAATAAAGCAAAAATATTCTGAGAGAAATGAAAAACTTTATTTCAACATTCTTTGTAGTGTTAAATGTTGGGCGCTGATCTAACTATTAAATGGACAAGTGAATAGAATAACATTTTAGTCTGAATTTCACATTAAAACGCAATACTCGTATTTAAAAAGAACATTCATTTAATTGATAAATGGTTAACTGAATCGTTCTTTCTCTCGCAGTCAGTGCATTTATCCACCATGGATGTATTACACCTATGCAGAGAATAATGATTATAACAACAATATTTAACGACAATAATAATTTATTGTGATGCCAAACTCATAACCTATCAGGTAAAAATTATTCGACCATTTAAAAGCGTTAACAAACAAAACGAGTAATTTAAAAAGAACTATTGAAGATGAGCATATGTTACTCCAATCCGTGTAAAATTTAATTCAACACCTAACAATATAAAAGTATACTGGGTGTTCTATTTGAAAAAAAATATTTCACAACTTTCAAAATTCTTTGGTATGTCATTAACTTTTAGACACCTATCTCTGCACTTAAAGCAAGTGAAAATTAATCAATTACCATACAACAATGCAAATGTCAACATTTTCACAGAAATTGTAATATCTTGGATTTCTTGGAAACAGTTTTTTTTTATTTTATTTTATTTTTCATTCTCGGGGTAAATAGAGCCTAAACAATTTATTGCTCGTCAGGCACCCCCACAGAGTCAAATAGCCTCCTACTCAACATTACCAACCCGGAAAAAAATCGGTTAAATATATTTCTATTTAAAATAAGAAAATACAGGACTTTCGGTTAGTTGGAAGTGTGAGAAGCCTGAAAATATTTGAAAAGTATTGAATTACTGCTCAAATGCTATTTCGTCATTCTGGGAAGAAAACGAGGACTCTCAACAAAATCGCTGCGAGTTGTCAATAGATAGCCGGCTTTCGCAGTATGTATCTCAATGTCTTGTACATTACAAGAAATCAAAATTAGATTGTATTAGAATTAATGAGAGATGTAGGTGTAAATTGTGGAACCAAGTAGATACAAAAAATAATTTGCATTTAATGCATAATATTAGTATCCAGTGGAGGACACATTACGCTTTGTATTCAAAGTTTACGAAAATTTTTCAAAATTAATCTACTTCAAAATATGTAGTTTTGTCCTCTAATCGATGCTAAATACGGATATACATTTTCACAATACACCCATAATACAAAGTAATTTAATTCAATTTCTCGTCATAACTTGTTTGCATCATGATGTTTATCACATACTGTAAACTATTTAGCACATACGTATATATGAAGCGGGCTTGTTTACGCATATATGCTAATTATCTGTTTAGTCAAATAACAAATGAAATATGTTTTGAAAATATCTTCCTCATTTGGTTAAGTGATTCTTGATTTAATATAAACCCTCATGCGGCGAAACGTGTTCTTTCGAAATTATATAGCTCTGTTTATATCACTTCTTCCTTAAGCGCTTTAACACGAACTGCTCTGAGAACCAGTTTTTTAGAATACACAGCCACCAAGAGGAAAGAAAATAAACATTAATAAACTAGTAATTTCTGAAAGTGTATTGACAAAAACTGTTCTGTTACGAGTTGTTAAACAATTAAATAATCAAGGTTGTATTTGTAAGATAGCAACCGATTATTTTTTATAAAACAAAATAAAAAATCAATCCAAGAAAGAATTGTGCGTAACTTTTACGATGCATGTGCTCATTGGTTAAAGTATCAGAATAAACATTCCGCTGGCAAACAGTGGGATTTCCCACATAATTTAAGATCCCGTGTAAAAGCATATTAATTACATAGTATCGAATGAAAGAGCTGCTACTGTAAAAACAAAGGTAAGGCGTAATTCGGAGTTTATAGCATTGTAAATTAGCCTTATCCGAATAGCTCTTATTTTTGACGATAAACGCATAGTTGAATAAGACGAAAGACGAGTTAAAAGAACATTATAATTACTTGAAATCAAATCAATCACGCAACAAAATATAATGGAAAAGCTATAGCGTAAACAGTACCGCACTATTATACTATTTTCATGGTAAGAATCCTTACACGTCATCGACAGAACTTTCAGAATAGCAAATACAACCCAGTGAAATTAACGGGTAACCCGCAGCATTAATATCAGCAATATTCTTATTAGGTTGTCTTCCCTAAAGTAACTAGTTTGTAACTAAGGGAACATTGCCACGACGCGTGTTGCTTACGTTAGTTATCATTGTGGTTATTGCATATAGCGTCTTATTCTATTTTCCTCCGAGTTTTATTTGTTTCTGTACCTTTCACTCGCGATGTCTACAAAACAGTTATTTTCATTTAGTTCAACTAGCCTAACATGCCGAAAGCGTTTTGTAGTCGATTCTAGTGATGTAAATATTCGGATGATATCAATAATTGGAATACCCGAATCGGAAGGCCATGGATATTCGGAATAATATTCCGATTCCATATTTCATGAAACGTACTCGGTTTAATGTTGTATATACTCGGAAGATTTCAATAATTGGAATAACCGAATCGGAAGAATATGCCAATTCCATATTCCGCCAAGTACACTGTAAAAAAATTTGCAGTAAAATTATATGTAAAATCGTTGGTAACAAAATTGCCTACAATTTTACAGGTAAATAAGGTAAAATTTCTACCATCTAGTAAATTTCACATGCTGATGTGTTTTTCAAAGATTGTACTGTAAAATTCGTATGTAATATTTATATGAACTCTATATTTACCGAATACTGAAGTAATTTTCATATGTATTTTTATAAAGAGAGCAAGCAACTCACCTAATTCTTTTATAGCACCTAATAGGTCATACTGAATCGCTCAACCAGGGATCAAGAATGAACACGCTTACGCGAAACCTACGATTGTTTGTGAAGTACATTGATATCATTGAGCCAATAATAAGTTCGACAAACGAATAGAATTACCTATGCGCACAGATAAATAATCCAATAACCAATCACATTGCGGCGTATGAATTTCGTATTTTCCATGATACCTATAGTTTTACCCGAAAATTCAAGTAAAAGCAAATAAATATAAAAGATCCTCATATTTTTACAGCAAAATTAATAGTTCACTAGTAAAATTACTTTTAAAGTGCATTAAATACCCAAAAAAATGTCATTTTACACTTTTAATTAAATTTGTGAGAGTAAATACAAAATTATACATGTTTTTTCCTGTATTTTCCTTTTGAATTTTGTTACATCTTAAACTCTACATGAAAAAGCTATAAATTTTACCGAAATTTCTTTTTCCATATTAAATATCCTAGAAAAAACATGTAAAACAAAATTTACATGATTTATTGTGGTAAATTCACAACGTTATTACATGTAAGATTCCTGATTTACCATGGCAAAATTACTGTAATTTTTTACAGTGTATATACTCGTACTCGTAAGTTGCACGTATTCGGATGATTTCAGTAATCGGAATAATTCACACGGAACACGGTGTCATATTTCGTGTTTATTTTATATGTAACTCTACTAAACTTATTTACAGCAAAAATTTACTATTTTTTCTCATTAAAAAATTCTGCAGATTACTAATACTGTATGTCCCAGTCGGAATCATCCGATTCCGTGGGGCATGATAGTGGCGGACCCTTATTGCCTTTAAATGCTGTCAGAGAGGTAATATTCATTTTTTACTCATAAAAATGAGCAATATAATTAATTTTTCCATTTAAAATTATTTAATCTAGGTAATCGAAAATTTATTGTTTATTATTATACTTATCTATTTTATATTTTTTATATACCCTATGGTAACAAAATAACATACCAGTTAGGAATGTTACGAGAAGCAAAATAAGTAGTATAGTATAATAAATAAATATACAACAATAACAACTCTAAAGAAAAAGGTATCAATTTAATACGCATAGGATACGTATACAAGTAAGAGGCTCTACAAGCGATCGGCGATAACGATGGCGACGGGTCTTCAAGTAGTCCCGGATAGCGGCCCAAACATTAAAACCATCAAACGTCTTCTTTAACATCCCGCTACAGATATTCAAAGAATACTAGCCTACCTATCGTCAAGTGTGTATGGGTTGTAGCCTTTATTGCATTTAGGTGTAAAACTGAGCAGAGTGTGCCATGCAAGAAAAAGGTCATAAACTTAATCGCGTTTAGGGTTTGTTATTTTAGGGACGGAAATATTTAGATTCTCGACATCGGTGGAAGCAACAACGTATAAGCCACTCCCAGAAAGAAAAAGTTTTGACATCTGCTCCGTAGTCAGTTTGGTTAGATGCTCTCAACGTGATTGCTCCAAATACTTGGAAAAATACAATACACCATACGGAGAAGGAAGTATAGAACTGGTGGGACAGGGAAGTAGCAATTGGCTGGGAAGACATCAGTGAATTTATTATCCTAGTTGGTACGGAGAGTAGTAATGAACACTATAGAATACGACACTGAAGAATACGACTCGTCAGATTCGTCGTAAAAGTTTAATTATTATAAAATTGTCATTACTATACCGCTGCTATTACTGTCTATTACTAAATCGCGATATAAAACACGATCTGTGTGTTTCATTGGTTATAAATAGTAAACGTTTTAAGTATATGCTTTCGTATTGAATATTTATGCCAATAAAGTGTTTACACCTATTAAAATGTTCATATTTATTTCTGAATTTTCTAATACTTTTTCCAATTTTCTTTTATTGCACCTAATACAGTGAAAGTTACATTTCAATTTGCAATGTATTGATTAAATATCTATAATGAGTAATTAATTGCTTATAATGTTCTGAGGAAGCACCGGTTCACGCTACATAGAAAGAAAATATCACAAATGAAAATTCTATTATGTCAATGTTTCCAATTTAAAAAATATTTAACGTAATCAATATAGCTTATCTATGATATAATCAAAACTTTATCTGTCAAAAATTTAAAACTAATATTTGAAATCCTTGTCTATTAAACACTGACGTGAATGCATTATAGATATTCATACAAATTGTCATATAGCTATCACGCATGTAAATGTAAACAAAATATTTATCCGTACCTATAACAAAATCTACTTCATCACTACGATATCTTAGCGCTCCGCAACTTTTCACTCTGGGGACTTTCACAAAATTATATAATGTTTTACTTATATACAGGCTGTCCACTTCACCATCTCATTAGAATTTCTAACAGGAATTTGATTTTGAAACTTGTAGTGCGACCATCGCCAACTATGATTTATTTGTTGAAAAGTATTCAGTTATATAGAACTTTTGACCAAGGACCCAAACCCAAAATAAATAATAACAAAATAACGGTTTTGTACCGGTTTTATGGTATAATGAAAATGAAAAAATTCAGTGGAGGTCCGGTTCCGGTATCAAAACTATTATTTCAGTCCGGCTCGCAACAAAAATTCGGTCTAACTGTTTTTTTTTTCCGCTCCAATCTTTTATTGTAGTGTAGTAATTCTTTTCCAGATTTCAATTGTATTTGTGTATGTACCTAATAAATGAATAAAAATGAACTGTATGTAGAGTAGACGGCAAGTAATCACTACGAACTATTGATATAAAAATATTTGCATTCGCAATAAGCAGCGAATTTGCGTTTGGAAATATTATAAACAAGAAAGACATGAAAATCTGCTATATTATAGTTTCAAATTTTCTAAACTGTCAAAAATATTAAAGAATAAATAAAACTTAAAAAACGTAGGCACTGTTTGTTATAAATACTGAAGGAGAGCCTTCTCCTAAGTACTTCACCTTTTCATATTTTTTTACTATAAAGAAAATACAAAAGAAAAGATGTAATTACAGTTGAGGTACAGGTATATTTCTAACTAAATATGGATTCATGAAAATATTCTAATTCAACTTGTAAACACTGGAATTTCGGTTTGTTGTGGAATTTTGCTATTTCTTGTATTTTAATACTGTATCTGTTTACATGTCAGTCGTTTTTATACCTTATTTTTCTCATCCTCTTTAGGTACATCAAATTTCTTGAACTGCAAATTCCTTTATCTAGTACTAAAGTTTATTTAGTAAGAATATTTTTTCTCAATTATTTTATAAAAGAGAGACACTTGTTCTAACGTCCACATGCATAATTGATTTATTATTAATTACTTTATTTATTTACCTGATCAACCAATTTTTTTTTTTTGCACTTATATAAGCTCAAAGCTAATTGTGAACCGAAAAAAAACAAGATGTGAAAAAGAAGCTCTCAAAACGTACAACTATCTGGTAAAATTTAATTTCTGCGCCTCCGTTCACAAACACTCATTTTGCACTTTTTGCAGTACTTCAAAGCGGCAGGAAAACGGTAGTTTAGATAGGCAAAAATGTTACTAAAGGTTGACCACACTAGATTCCACATGACAGACGTGTAATAAATTGTCATTAAGCTACTGTTCAACTTTGCTAAGATGAACTGGTGTCTTCATTGCACGTATTATTGATAAATAGATATTAAACTAGAAAGAAAATTATAGAAAAAGACTTATTCTCGGAAACATCAAAATACTAAGGTGTGTAACATGTGTGCCAATTTGTACTAGTGTCAACATTTCTTTTCTATTTTCAATTCAAAATTAAGATTTGTCGGCACAAAAAACATTGTGTATCACACGGCTAGAAACTCTTTTGTGAGTATTCGTACTACGGCCTCGGCCCACAAACCGTACTCATAGTCGCAAAACTGTAGTTTCTGGCCTAGTGGTACAAATAACTATTTTTATCGATGAGGAATTGTTAAAAACCAGTGGGTACCAAACTATTACATCTAAGTAACTACTTCTTTTTTTATATATAACTAGTTGTATTATGAATTTCCAATAGCGCGATTGATCAACTGAAATCAAACTCACAAAACTTGGGTTTATGGTTTTCTTGCGCAATTTATAATTGGGTTTGTTCTCTGTCACCATATAATCAAAATAATTATAAGTTACTTAGTTGTCCTTCGTCTCATGTTGTTTGAAATACAAAACAAAGAAATATTGCCAACTAATTTATAACATTCTTATAACTCTTTTAAGCACAGGGCAATACAGGTCATTGTGTTCTTAACCGTTTGTAATTAAAGTAAGTATGCTACTTGACGTCAAGTCAACAGTTACATACCACAACTTAACTGTAGCTTATGGAAAAAATGAATACTGTGAAATCAAAAAAAAAAAATCAAAAAACAGGAAAAATTTTTAGCGGTTCCAGTTCAGCAGAATTATTATGAATAGAATATGGGCCCGGTTCACAGCTCAAAACAGTTCCAGTCCGAATCTCTGCTTGCGATATTCCAAGTATTCATATCTTTCTTTCTTACTCTAATTGGTATGGTATCTACAATGTTATTGATCCAGTGAATTTGTCTCACCATTTGAGGTCAGTTTGTATTGGTTTTCTACCCCAAAAATGTTTCAAAGAAACATCTTGCTTTGTAATTTCGTTCTTTTTTCAAAATTTTAGTGTGTCTATACAATGTTTTTTAAAGCTGTAATGTTACTCGTATATTTATGTCCATTTAAACGATCTTTCAAATACTGTTTTGTTTGACCTATGCACACTTTTTCACATTAGTTGCACAGTATCTGATATACAATATTACTTTATTTCGTATTGGTGTTTCAGTTTCTAATTTAGTGTAAAGCGTACTTATTTAGTGTGTTTATTGTCTTAGAAGTTGTGTTAATGTTATATTTAGTAAAATAGTTCTCAATTTTTCAGATAACTGGTTTACGTAAGGGATTGCTACATATTTTTGTAGTTGTTCTTTAGTAATATATATTATGTATTATTTTGGTTATGGGCAGTATATGTTTGTTTATAAGTTTTTTAAATTATTTTATTAACAAAATATGTAGGGTAATTATTTTTTTCCAAAATTGATGTGATTTTATTTAATATTTTAGGTCTGTAGGCAGGGCTAGTCAATTTAATTGCACGATTTAATTTTCCTTTCATCTAGTTGTAGAACAAAACTAAATATAAATATACATATTGTATTACTACGGTAAATTAACAACAAATGAACATATTTTTTCATAGACTAGTACCAAAGATTAGAGTAAATAAATATAAGGATTTCAGTTGTAGTTTGACGACAATTTTAAAATGTTTTGTAAAATAATTTGTGACTTAATTAAAAACTTTAAATGTACAAAATTAAGAATAGGAAGGCCTATGGAACAGTAAGTAAATAAGTTTTTGCATATTCGTTTCTACATTAGTGAATAATAAAATAACATAAACGTTTATTATTGTAGTTGAAAAATAACTAAACCTTTGAAAAAGACGATTTCCGTCGACACATTAGGAAACTGTGTAATTGAACTAATATAAATTAAACATATGGCCTCTATGCTCAAGAATTTTATTTAAAATAAAAACACATTTGTAGTTGGTACAGTAGAAAAAAAAAACCTGAGCATTTACTCGAACAAAATCACTGTAGTACCGTTCACCAGGAAGAAGAGAGTAGAACCTTGATACCACCCACTATTCAAGGTGCAAGCTTGCATTTGTAGACAATGTAAAATATCTGGATGTGTTATTTGATACAGCACTGGAATCCGCAATTGGAAAATATCACTCACAAAGCAAGGCTATCTTTATAGACATGCCGAAGGATATGTGGGAAATCTTGGGGGCTATCCCTATAGCTAGTTCATTGGCTCTATGTGATGGTAATACGCCCAACCATAATCTATGGAGCAATAGCTTGGTGGCAAAAGGCGCAAATGCCAGAGCTGATAACCTTTACAGTCAACTCTTTTCTCAATTGTTCTTCTGGATTACAGCATTATGAATCGAAAGAAATAAGAGGAAATTGAAAGTTAAACAAATTTACTAGTATTACTTTGCACTTATTCTACATTTATGGAAAGTGTAACAACGATAGCAACTGAAAGAGGTGCTTATTTAACAATAAATACCGCCACATGCTGGCAACGGATAAGAATCCTGAAAAAATAAGTTAAAAGAGATATCTTTAGGATTGCTTTAATTGGCTGTATTTAAGAAACCGCTTAAGTTGAATAAAAATTTTCCTAATTTCAATATATTATAATTAATATGAATTCTCTCAAATTAAATACACCTTTCTAATAATTAGGAACTGCTAGTGTAAAAGAAAATGAAAAAATAATGTAGCGGGGTTTTTTTTGTAAGTAAAACATAGTTCTACTTGCTTGAAACTAAATGATTCAACTAGTTAATAAAATTAATCTAATTTGTAAGGTAATTTTATCCAAAAAGTGCTAAATATTCCAAAAATTAACAGAATGGTATACCAGACTCCATATAGCTATATTTTTTTTAGATTGATCTAGAATTTACGCTAGATTGAATGCTGTAAGAAAAACACCAAGTTGCAGTTGAAGAAGAAAAGTTTTGTTCAGTTAGGAAATACTTCTCAGAAATGCGATCTTGAACACCCTGTGTGGATTTGCTTGATACACCGACATTAGTACAACACCGAAATTATCAAAGCTTCTACGATTTTGATTGATTCGAAAGGGTGGAAGTGTCAAGGAACAAAACTGCAATATTTCAAATATGTAGAGTGAGGTTAAAAAACTCTAAACAAACTAGCCGACAGTGATGCGAGAAATCACTAATTCATCAAGATTGCACCATCCTATTTAAAATAAGAAAGTGATATTTATACCCTATATATCGAAAGTGTTATACAGTTGACAAGAATTTCCTTAAATAGATCACAGTTGACCATAAGTTTAAAATTTATATACCGTTATAAAGAAAACTGTAAATTTAGTTATTTTTCTAAATCCGTTAGAACAGACGTGCAATAATGTTTCTTACATCATTTTGTTTTAGTATTTTTGGTTATGTAACATCAGTATTGACCAATATTCTCACACTTTCTCCTAATCTATTTCCTGTGTGCTTGAACTTGGTGCTATTAGATACTAACATTTAGTAGACTTTCTGAAAACAAAAATAAGAAACAGTTGAATAATTGTTATTTAAACTGGCTATCTTTTATGCTAAGTCACACGTCTTATTATAAACGATAGTCAATGAAATATGCGGATTTAAATAAATTATAATAACATGTTAAAGCAATATCGTAATACCAGCAGAGCTAGGCACTTAACATATCTCTAACTCGTCTTAATATACGTAAGGAAATTTGAGTGAAAATAAATATTGACGAATTCATTCAGCGTAAGAGCTCCAGTGTAATATACCTAACGTCTGCTAGTTATAAAATTGATTCAAATTAAAGTTGCAAATTATTAATATTCTGTTTAGTAGTATCTAAAATGGCACTTACGGGGTCCAGTTGCTAAATATATTTAATTTAAAATCGATTTATTTCGAATTCTGCCCTACCAATGTCATTAGCAGCCTTCAGTTAAATTTTTGTAGATTTTATAAATATTCTTTAACTTGAATGCATACTATTAGTTTGAGCTATAATATATAATTACAATTTACTTTTATTCAATAAAATTAAATAATGAGGAATGTTGGAATGTATCTTTATTAATAAACATTAAAAATCATTTGGGAAGGACACGCCGACAATTAGGATTAGTATCATCAATAATGATACTGATCTATAAGTTATCTAAAATAGTTGCAAGGACTTTTTTAAATATTGATATGTTTGATAGCAGTGATAGCTAATAGTAGATTACGTATTTTAGATTTAATATTTGGTACTGATTATTGTTTTTTATTGATTTTTTATTGACTAACACAATGATCTACAACTACAGTTCGTTAGTAGCAACAAATATTTCAGAATTCGCCCATGGATTCCTTTAACATATTTGATAACATTGTGCATCTTGCAAAATTGGCTCTTCAAACAAAAAACACTTACAATTAGTACAAAATTATCATAGCATCAGTTTCCAACAGATTTTTTGGAAGTTATATCTATGTCTACAGAGTAATCAAGGAAAATATAAAGCAGTATATTTTTATGTTTGTGGATGCAAGTACATTCTGCGTCGTATTGTGATATTGTATTACGTAAGAAGGTAGCGTTTACAATCTAACCATTGATACATTTAAAGCTATTTCACGGCATTCAGTTTCTTTAAATAAAAAAAACTCGTGATGAAAAATTGCATATCGCTGAAATTATTTACTGCTTGAATGGGTAAGACCTTGACATTGAAGTAGAAAATATGAGCAATAATTTGTCATTCTTACTCGTGTGTGTCACGTACAATTGTTAATTAAAATTAGTTTTCTTTATTACCCATTAATTCTAATTTAAAATTTGCAAAACTAGTCTTACATATAAAATTTATAAGCATATTTCTGAAGTGTTAAATCATGAGAACTGATACCAACCATACTAACCGATTCTAAACTGTATTTTTTTTCAATATGGTGTATATACAGCGATTCACAAAAGTACGCTATGTGTGGCTTTTCATGGTAAAGGTGAGAGGTTTCACCATGTATAGAGTTCCAGAACTTGGGATCACATTATTTACAATTTTTGTTTCAGCACGTGTCGAATTAACTTACTTGTTACTATTGTTGCATTAATTTCAACTTAAGTTCTGAGGTCCTTACTAATACTCATTTATAATGACAAAAGACAACCAGATAAGCCATTGAAAAATATCCTCGTCGATATGGAAGTAAAAATCTATACAAAAGTTGTGCTTTATTAATATAAAGCTTAAGTAATTATTGACTTGTACAATTCTTTTAACCTTCTACAATTGCTAGGGGATTTATAAAAGTAACTTAGTCCAAAACCATTGTATTTTTTTGTCTTTTCTTCTGAGTCAAACAATACTGATTCTATAAAGAGCTGTGGAGTTTTCCTATAGCGACTACTATTAGATGATAAACGCCTATGTGAGAGTCCAATCTTGTTTGTAGTACTTATACCTAGAAAATTGTAAGTACTGGAATGTTAAGTATTTACTACATGGATTTCTCTTTGCGTAAACAAATGCACTGAGAGAAACAGTTACTTTTCATATGCGGAAAATGGTAGAGCGTTCGTCCTGTAAACGAGAGTGTGTGGGTTCGAATCCTGCGTGAGAGGAAAATTTTCATGGGGAAAACATTCCTTAAGTCGTTAATGATTTTGTATGGAAATGTGTACTCAGCGCAATTCTCTATTGATTAGTAATACTTTTTTTACTGCTTGCATTATTAATAGAGATAAGGCGAGTGTGATCGGTAGTTGATGCCACTGGAAACGTTATAAGTACACAAAAATGGCCTTATACGAAGGTATACACATCCATAAAGGATAGGAATCAATCAAATATGTGTTGTTTACCACAAAATTATATGTTAACTACAATAAAACAAAAATGTGTAATATAAATAATCAGGGGGGGCTTAAAGAGCCACGGGCCCATGGCCCCACCATTGCAAATCACAATTTAATCGTTGAATTTTTGTGTAAAATACCGATAAATACACGTACACACACACACTTAAGTATAGAACGAACGTTGCGATTCGCATGATTTGATGCGAGAAACGCACTTTGTAGTTATTTATGCAAACAAGCGGCGAATTGGGGCCACGTCCAGATTGGCTCCGATTTCAAACGTTTGTAGGTTCCCGCGAGGAGCTAGCGGAAGAGGGGGTGGCCGTAGTACACACAAAAATAACATCGAAGTGGGGTCTGCCGTATCTTGGCCCGCTGCCCGCTGGTTGATCGAGTCACGCGTCATCAGTATACGTCAGTGCTCGGCATTACGGGGGAAGGTCTCCCACTATCACGGTAGGCAAGCGTGTGAGTCAGACGGCCGTTGGAGATCGACTGTTGAAAGTAGAAACATATGCAGAGCGCCGTCGCATACGGACTTCGGTTTAGACACTTCCCCGCAATAAAAATTAGGTTCAAGAATATTTAATATTTATTAATTATAGTAAAAAATGGTAGTATTAATCTAGGATGACTTCGTAAATTAATAATTATTTAAATCAAAATGAACTACCATTCATATCCTTCTTAGACTAAAAATTATGAAAATGAAATAATAAATATAATAAGGGAGTTATTCCTGAAAAATACATCATAATAGTGTTTTAAGTAAAAAAAAACAAGACATTTGCTTAGGTAAATCAACAAAAATAATTAAAATTCTTTGTAAGAAATACATCCGGTTATGCTTAGAATATACATTATATTTTACTCGATCTTCGCTTAAATAACTCATGGGCTCTGTGTTGTGTTATATTTTCGTCGATATAAAATCACAAAAACACCTTAATAATTTTGCATTAGTTACGTGGGAAAAATGTAAAAAAGTGACCCATGTACCTACATACTGCTGTGGTTTGGCACCCCGGGGTTTGTAAATTCGGTGTTATTTCTTTTTAGAGATCAATCTTTGTCAATGCGTCGGGGCAAATTCTCTCAGAAATTAATGTTTATTTTTGGATAAGATTTTGTTAATTGATTTGATTGTTGAAGTATTTTAATTTTTCTGTTTAAATTTAAATTGAATCAGTTGCACATTTTGCGTTTACCAGTATTGTATATAGTTCATTGTAATATTCTGGTTTTTATTTTCTTTGCGATTCATGCGCTGCTTTGGCACGCAATTGTAAATTGTTATATGTATGCGATGTTTGGGCCCCTAAAAGGCAGTTTCTTGAAAGATTGCGGAGTAAGTTCATGTTATTTATTTTCTTTGATGCCATTTGGTAAATTTCATTTTTATTTAAAATGTAGTTCGTTTTATTTGAAATTTATCGTCCTTCAAGGAACTCTTTAATTAATAATTGCTGTTGTATTTTATTGTGTACACATGTCGGATGTAAGATCAGTTATTATATTTGCTCTAGAAGGATTTTAAGTTTAAAGAGTTAATTTTTCGTTTTTCTTATATTTTGCTGTTTTGAATAATTAATCACCTCGGTCTGGGTGAAAAGAAGCTTTGAGCTTGTGATTAAATTTCAATATTTATATATTTGTTTTGTCCACGTGTAAATTAGTTTAGGTTGTTGTATTTTGAGACCACGTGGATTTTTTTGAAATAGGATTTTATTCTAGAACAAATTTGTCTTTTGCTTTGTTTAGAGGATTTTGAATTATCCTCTAGTAATTGTAGAGTCTAATGCAGTTTTTGTTTTGGCCAGAATCTTAAATTCATGGTTTTATTTCTGCATAATTGTATTTAAATGTTTTTTTGTCTTTTCTTTTATAACAATAAATTTATGATTGTTAACGTCATTCAAAATTTCAGTTCTTTTATTTTTGATTACTTTCACCCACATTTTATTTTTCATGATTAGTTCAATTCTGAAAATAACCTTGAGGTTAAGTCGTCTCTTGCGCCCTTTATTTTTATCCGCTGAGCTAGTAAATTTAAATTTTCATTTTTTTCATTTTTATTTCACTTTTCATTTATGCTGGTACCATCAGTACACAGCAATACGTGCAGTTTAAAAACTAAATACATATATGCAATTCTGAAGGAAATACGTTAGTATTTATATTTAGGTAGATAAGTATTCCCGATAAGGACTTAACGTATTTTGCATTTTAAAATAGCTTCTAAATTTGTCCACATGAAGATTTTTTTGTGCGGGTATTATTTTGGTTAGGGCCATTATTCCAATCGCGGTTAAACCGTAGGTCAATAATCTACGGTTTAAACTTCATTTTAAACTTACGATCGATATAAATAAATAAAAAAATAAACTCGACCTTGCCATATTTAATCCTTAAATCGCGATTGTAATAATGGCCCTTAGCAACAAATGAGGTAATAAATTACTGCAAGTTGAGTTAAACTGATTTAAAACTTTGTAAAATTAATTAAATGGAGGGGGCAGGAGGAGGGAGGTGGCCCGTGATTGGCCCCACCACTCAATATTGCCAAGAGCCGCCACTGAAAATAATTATTGTTGAAAGATAGCAGGCCTCCAGTAAATTGTAAAAATAGAAAAGCCTCGCATTATTTTAACATTATTTGTGTAAATGCAAAGCATGTGTTGTTTTACACACATTTCCCCAACGTTCCCTAGCCATCTTTTGTAATATCGATTGAAGCTCTATTATCACATACTATAAATACTTCGATTATCTTTCATCCTTAAACCATACACCATCTAGTTCTCTTACAACTGTGTAGTTATTTTCTCGATATTTAATTAGGATGTTTTATTAACTACCTTCCTATTTTTTTAAATTTTAATGCGCCACTTCTGTCCTAATTTCTTCAATTATTGAATATATAAAAAAAATATTTCCTTAAGATTGCTAAGTAGTGATTTTTGTTTGAATGAACGTATTACGTACTTAGAAATTATTTTTACAAAAATTTTGCCAAAACCGGCTAAACATAAAAGGAAGTAAAAAAATATGGTGTTATATTAGATTTTTTTATATATATTCAATATTGAAGAAATTAGGACAGAAGTGTCGCATTAAAATTAAAAAAATAGGAAGGTAGTTAATAAAAGGAATTGTAGTGGTTGCAGTCTAGGAGCGGAAAAAAAATTCAAAAACTCATTTTTAATTTATCCAAGCTTTCGTCAATTTCTTTATTGACATCTTCAGGGCTATAAGAATTGTACAAGAAAAATTTGTTGAAATAATGATTGTATAAATATGAAAATAAAATTAATTTATAACTTACATGATTAGTTAAGTTTTTTTTAAGGTTGGCCCATTCCTTATTTTATCGTCGTCCTTTCAAAAGTTACTTTTTTTTTGTAAAGGACGACGATAAAATAAGGAATGGGCCAACCTTTAAAAAAAACTTAACTACTTATGTAAGTTATAAATTAATTTTATTTTCATATTTATACAATCATTATTTCGACAAATTTTCTTGTATAGGGAAAATTTGTAGATCAATTAAACTGGAGGATTAATCTCCTGCCAAACTAAGAACTAAAATACTCAGATCCTTTATAGTAATATTACCATATTACCACTACTATTGAATTTTACAAATTTGCTACGTTACAAGCTGATTTAACAAAGACATTAGCGGCAAAAAGGTATAATTATAATTTGTTGAATGAAGAACCTACCTAGAAATTATTTACATCCGCATATACCTGAATAAAAACAATTTATATCACAACAACGGCGGTCATTTGGCTACAAGCACCTCTAATATTCTCTTGTTAGCACAGAAGTATGTGTGGAATTGTGACCCACTTATCATGCCTATGAACTTACGAATTGGTAATCCGGAGGATATTAACCTCTTCCATTACTGTTCTTAAATCGATAGGAAATTTTATCACAAAAGCGTGCTGCCAAAGTTTTGTGTGACCTTGATGTTTATGGAATTCATACATTATTCATTATTATATCTTTAAATACAATTTTATGTTTCGCATGATCAATTTAAGGTATCTAATTGATATTAATTGAGCATACATTTAATTTGATTGTTTTGCGAAGACAAGCTCTACTGCTTCAGATACAGTTTTCCTTATTATTTCTTGACATCAATTGTTTGCATAGAAATTGACATTAATGGGTCACATGATAAGATAGTATTGTTTTCCTTTTGAGAAAAATAAACAAGTATATTTTCATATTGTTATTATAGTTTTTATTGCGAGAACGTGACTGCTGCAACGACTGCTTTATTTTGATGCTGTTTATGTGAATTCCGCAGTATATACTTTTTATATACTACCTACAATGTGTATTATGGCACAAGTACATATTATGGCAAAATAAACCATAAATACGAAATTGCACCAGTTTAATATTTCAGTAAAATTAAACCAAATTGGGCTAGTGCTTCCGAAATCGCTAGATATCAAAAATCGGTTAACCGATTGTCTCCAAAACCGGTTTCAGTAAAAGCGATTAATCGATTTTCCGTGAAAACGGTTTCGAAATGTTTTTTTTTAGAATGGGTGTTTTGAAAAAAATAACAAATTTTTGCATTGTAACATGTAACTATAATCAATATTTATATTACTTATATCTGCTATGCAATTTTAAGCGGTTTAAGTATAATATGGTAAATTATTTAATGAACAGTTTATTAGAGAGATAATAATCATTTAGGTCTGCATTTTTAGAGTAGGTATGCATTTTACAATGCAAAAATACATTTTTAATACGCAATAAATGGCTATTCTATAACACACACCAAATGTTGTTATTATTCTTTTAATACAGACGTCATTCACGATTACATCTGACAATGGCATAATGTTCATTAAATAATTTACGACTTTACAGTTCAAATTTTTCAAAATTGCATAACAGGTATATAAATATTAAAATCGATTTTGATTTTAAAAACCGGTTACGGTTTTTGCTTTCAAGGCGATTAATCGCCACATCCAAAACCGGTTTCACATAAAACCGGTTTCGATTCGCAGCACGCACTGTATAGACTATCGGGGATACAAACACTATCATAAAATGATGTCATTCATTCCATCAATACACGCATTATATTAATCTATGCTTATTTGCGTGGATTAGAGTGACTGTTAGTATATGCAACTGTGTGTGTTTTAATTCCCTAATACCGATATTTGGGAAATGAATGTTCGGATCCGACATTCTCAAGTTTTAAATTTTTCAAAACTATTTTAGAGAAACCAATCATTCTAAGAAAAAGTGTGCAGCCACAAGTACAGAAAAATAATCATAATAAGTTTATATGGTAGATTTTGTATAGTTTTTAACCAAAGCAATAGCTTAACCCGTTCGTGCGCGTACAAATACTCTACCGCTATTCATAACCAGGTTTATAAAATATTATTCAACTTTTGGCTCTACGTATTCAAAATGTGAATATAAGCAAGAGACCCTATTTCTTATTTTTCACGACTAAGCGATTCTGTTAAATCACGTATGTACATCTAATTCTAGCCAAACTTGTACTGATATTTCGCTCAGTTATTGATAGTAAGATGGAAGTACATTGAATATTAATATTATTATATTATTATATATAATATTATATTAATATTATTATATATTAATATTAATGTACTTCCATCTTACACCAATTAAACTGAGCCGAAATATCAGTATTAATATTATTATATAATATTAATATAATAATATTATATTAATATTCAATGTACTTCCATCTTACTACCAATAAACTGAGCGAAATATCAGTACAAGTTTGGCTAGAAATATGTACATCGTGATTTAACAGAATCGCTTAGTCGTGAAAAATAAGAAATAGGGTCTCTTGCTTATATTCACATTTTGAATACGTAGAGCCAAAAGTTGAATAATATTTATTAAACCTGGGTATGAATAGCGGTAGAGTATTTGTACGCGCACGAACGGGTTATGCGTAAAATTGCTCAAATAAACAGCGGTCGCATTTTTGTGCGCCCACAGACACGAATACGAACTTTGCAGGGTCGATTTTTTAAGAAATGCTGAAAAGAATTTGGTAGACATACAAGTTCAGTGTAACCGCGGATGCAGTAAAGTTTAAACAAGCCAAATCCTTTATGTGTGTCTAAACAAAATTATTTCACATGTAGAGAGACTCCTAACGGTTTCTATAGACACGCGAACACAAACGACTAATTAATAAAAGCAGGCTACTATTTTTTTTTTGTTTAAAAAGGAAAAAGATGCTCGGGAGTACCATTTCACCAGATTTAAAAAAAGAAGTAAAACAAAATATTAATAGTTTACTAGAGAACTGATATTTTGATGAACCAATATTTGCGCAGATATAATTTTGTACGCGTAGAAGTGCTCGAGTCAGCATTTATCTATTTTAAGATTAAAGGAGCACCATAAACTCAAAAAATAATGACCTGAAAGGTAAGTAAAATTAAAATTCTAATACATTTACCTACATTAAATGCAATGCAATGGTAACACACAACGGAGCAAGCAACCGTCCCGAAAGAAAATAGTCTTTACGGTATGCAACGAAGATTCTTTTTCTTTTCGGCCCGCGCAGAGATTTACGTTCACGCGATTTAACCTTTGTAGTTCCGCCAAAGCATTAAATGTAAAAATAATTTTGATTTTTAATTTCCTTGTTTACGTTAAATTATATTCCAATCAAACTGTGAGTATTTTTTTTATTTTAGTTAAGTTTATATGGTTTAAATTGCGTTCGTTAATTTGTATTTATATATTTATTTATATGTATTTAGTTTCAATGGTTTTTTATTTCAGTTATATTAAGGTGCTGATGTATAACTTATTGTCACCTTAATAAATAGAGTTGGGCAAATTTTCCGGCGCGGCAGGTACGTATTCAGAACGTGCGCACAAACTCATGTACTCCAACAAAGCGATGAACCGTAGAGTTGCAAGTCAGTAACAACAGTGCCTGTTTTTCTTATAAAATGTAAAAACCAAATTATCTAAATAGGTAGTGATATAAAATGCGAATGCATCGCAAGGTGGCCCGTTTGTTCGCCCGCTTTCTCCGACTTTGACCCCAAGAAAAATTTGTACAACTCTATTAATATGACTTATTTTATAAATACATACTAAATTACAATAATACGATTGATCTGCTTTATTTATATTACATTATTTGGGGGCCGCGTCGCAATACGTATCTGCTCCGCCGGACAGTTGCCCAACTCTACTAATAAATAAATGCCCACAATTCTTTCGTTTCTTTTTTATCTTTTAAAATATCAGTGCCCATTTACTAGTTCAGTTATTACGATATAAGTGTTAAGAGTCAGAATATTGCAAAATGGGCGGCTGCTTTGCTTATTTCTCATTCAATTGAAGGGCAAGTTTTCTATGGAAAAATCTGTAAAAGGGTAAAATGATTACAACTACATATTTTATGTAATACTAATTTTTCAATAGTATATTAAAACACTAGTGTTACAATGACATTCGTTGTAATACGAGTACACATTTAATTCAATGTACGAGTATTACAATAGTCATTGCAACATATACTATTTTTTTCTATTTCCCATTAATTTGCGTTTATTTATTATCAAAAATTGGATTTCTTATCCTGGCAGGGAATTTTAACGTTTCCATGTTTATGATACAATTCTTGCAATTCCATGCAAAAGCCTATATAAAAATGTCAAAAGTTAAATGTCAAACTACGAGTCGCACCACCAACCACACATAAAATGTCACCACAAACAGTGTCACAAAGTGGAAAGACAGTGTTGCAGAGTGGAATTTTGTGATACTGTTTCTCGGCAAAATAGTTATGCAACAGTTATCCTTTAGTTTTATAAAGTCAAAACATCTAAATCACGTTTTATGCACAAATTCCAAAAAAAAAAATGTGATTTGGATCGTGCAGTCAGAAAAAGTAGTAAAGACAAAACATTATGAAAAAAATTACTAAAAAATCTTTTAAATAAAATTAACAATTTTTCCTAAAATATACTAAGAATATATACTAAGAAGTTCTTATAAAACTAAACCTTAAAAAGTTTTTTGTAATGAAAGCAATGGCTTCAACAAATTTATATCTTCAAATAATCATAATAAGAACACACTTATTTCTAAAGAATTTCTTAATACGGCACGGCGCAGCGATATAATTAAATCGATGACTAAAGTAAAGAACGAAGGAAAAGGCATATGTGCTGGCAATTGCCCTTTAAAGTATGTGACAAAATCTGGAGATTTACATTCGCAGAATTTGATATTTGTAGTTTCCACCAAAGGCCTAACTATAAAAATATTGGAAGAGATGGAAGTATCGGCTACTTTTAGTCAAAAATGTAGTTTATTGGATGAGCAGTTCATTTACAACAAAAGATCATTCTATTTTTATCGTTTTGGACAATTAACATTAAACACACATTTTAAACTATGAAAATAATTTTTAGTATTTGCAGCATACACAATCGTTGGTAGCTTAAAGGAGATATATCTTTCCTTATAGGTACCTAATTTTCCTAATGTATTTTTGAACTGTGTATACAAGTTGAATATACATGTACAAACACCCGAATGTATTTTAGTTACTTCGTATGTTGTAGCTATTAAGATACAATTTTCTACTATATAAAATAACCAATAAATATCTAAGCTTAGGTATGAACTTAATGATTTGTTGGTTATCAAGTATCACATATAAATATATTGCTCTATTTTTCAGAACAAATGCCCGAGATTTCAAATTTTCCATTTTTTTTTTATTTCAGTAAAATAAAATTATATAATTAAATTCAAAATTTCAATTAATGCAAAATTTCTTTATTTGTATAGAATTTTTTTAAGTAAGAAAATAAATGCGACAATTTAGTGGTTTCAATTCTCCTAGCGACCTCTCTGACAAAGTGAATATTATGGTCAGTGGCCTGCTACCTAGTAGGTGGCACGGGACACTTGTAGGAGCACTAGATTACCTGTCACATTAGCTTTCCAGGCACTTGCTAACGAATAGGCAGTTCTCTTACCTAAAGAGCGCGCCTCCAGAGCCCCTTCTCTGATTGTTTAAATTAAAAAAAATGTGATTATCATAAATCGTTGTAAAAACAAACTAAACGTGCAACAAAAGAATATCTTAAAACAGTACAAGCGTAAGTCTATTTAAATATCAAAATGGTATATTTTACCAATTTTGAGATTCTTAGATCACAGGTACGTATGTTGGAATCGCAAATACTTTATAAAACAAATTATTTAATACAATCATCCGTATCCAAACTTGGCTGGCATTTTAAATAAATGAGGTTAAGAAACGTCAAAATACTCGGTCAAATTTGAAAATCAGAGACATCTATCCGTAAATGGGCAAACTGAAATTGTAAGAAAACTATAATAGTTAAATACTCGTGTTATCGATATGTAATGTAAAGATCCCTATAATAATAGATAGACCATTAAAAACTCCTAAAGTAACTAAAATAATGGCGGTTCATACAAACTTAACTCAAAAATTAACGTATCGTGAACATAAATTACAAAAATATAATTTACTGGTTAAAAATGAACTGAAACTAATTAATTATTTCTCTCCTAGGTGGGATATACTTAATGAAATACCTTGGATGCAAAATGCACAGCTCTAAATACAGGTGTGGCAGGTAATTCCCTGGGTCAAGTTCGACGTTCGATTCTCGGCACTCCAGTGACGGTCAAATCATGGAATGGTATTCTACCCAGGATTCTTCTCAGGAAATTTTAGAGGAAATTCTCGACAATTATTCATGTAAAGGTATGGATTATTCAGGTAATATATCGATAATTTTTAGGTATACACTTTGTGAAACTTTGATATCTCTGAGTGTGTGGCGTAAAAATTGTTATGAGAGTTCACGAACAACAGTCGTTTCTTGTGGCCACAGCAAGAATGAATGATTTAAACTAAAATAGTTGTCTGTCTTCGATTGTTATCGCTGTCAGGTAAACCAGCATCGAATTCAAATGAACAACTAGTAACTGACATTAACATACCGTTCTTTACTCTAGTTTGAGGGGAATACAGAAATTGTTACCGAATAAACATCCCGAAGAATAAAAAATCTCCCGGAGCAAAATATAATAAAAAATAAAAAAAAATACCAGGTAAGCTTGAATTAACAAATAAAATAAAGTTTACATTATATATAAGGCTATAATTAGCACCTATTGCTAAAATGGTCTATGTTTATAGTCATTTTTAACAAATTTAAAATTTGCCTGTAGAGTAGACAACCGAGTATGCACTTCAACTTACAATTGCTTCTTTATTTGGCTTTGAAACCTGTTTTAAATGACTCGAAATTATATTCCATATACGTATTTCGATAGTAATATACTAATACACATATGTATATAATATATATTTTTAAATAAATATTGTTTACATAAAGTATTATAAAAAAATATTTTTATTCTTTTTCTTTCTGTGAGCGATGAATTGTTTTTACAAGCAATTGTGCTATTTCAAGTGTTTACTGATTTCCATGATAATTAATTTCCAATTGGTAGAGTAATTGAACAATTTAAGAAAAAAGGAAACATACACTACGATCAAATATTTACTTTAAAAAGTCACCAGACAACTTGATGTTGTTCATATTACTTCAGAAATTCAAATTTAGTAAAGAAAGCATCAAAACCGTCCGACGTAGACGAATTCTAAAATACTAAATGTAATGTAATGTCGAAGAACTTATTCGATAATTACATATATGTAATATGTAAGTATAGTACATAACGTTATACGTTATGTACTATACTTCTGTAATAGCAAACAGATGTGAACTTACAGTAGAAGCTAATTGTGGAAAAACGCTAATGCTCGAACAATATTAGCTGTGCAAGCAGATTATCCGCAACAAACGTTTGCTAGAAGCGAACTCTGAAATATGTATTAAAGGTAATAGGAATGTTGTTATAGTGTATAAATTTTCTATTTACAATAGTACCCAAAATTTACTGATATAAAGAATTGAATATATCGGGATATAACTTACTACAATTAATTTTAAGAATTTTAGATAAACTAACAATCTTATATAGACATGAGACGTATTAAAAATTATTAGTTTCTTAAAATTAAACTTACATATAAATATTGATTACATAATTCAATGATGCAATAATTGTGTCTATTATTCTTTAAACCAAAGCATTTGCTCGTCCCTATTTAAACGAACCATTTCCTTCAATTAATACATATTTCTTTCATTTAAATAATATTTTCAATATAAGCTACATATTTTAACTGAAAGAATAGTGGCAAAGAAATATTTTCTTAAGGAATCGTTTTTTCTCACAATCAGTGTAGTATGGTTACAACCTTTTTGCATTTAGTATTTTTAAAGTTAATAACGACAAACTGAACCTATCTAATAAACTAACAAGTAGCAGCAGTTCTAATAAAGATTAATGTTGATTAGTTAATTAATCTTACACCTAATTTAATGCATATGCCATGTTGCGACCTTATGATAAAAAGATAATCTAGTAAGGAATCAGGGAATTCACATAACTATAAGTGTGTAAGCAATCAGGAAATTTTCAGGAAAACACTTGAATAAATATAATATGCATGTGGCCAATGACCTTAACCTAGCAATCGATAGATTTAGCATTTTCGAGACTAACATGAACAGATTATATATGTATTATCGTATATGTACCAACGTAACATTACCAATAAACATTAATTAAAATATTTAAATAAGAAGCGTTCATATACCTATTGGATTTTCTAATTTAGAAAAAAAACGTGCCTGATTGTAGGTTACTCAGAATTGTTGTCTATGTAGCCACAATAAAAAAAAAAAACGAAAAATATTAAGAATCAATGAAAATTTACATATACCTAAACAAGTGTTTCATTGGCCTTTTTTTCTTTTGATATATAAATTACATTAATCTAGCCGTGGAATCTGCATATATTTGAATAACACTATTCATTTCTTTTTTCTGTGAAACACCTGGGCTATTTATAAATACTTTAGTGTTTAATTTGGCACCTGGGAATTATACCAGTTTATGGAAAAGTCTTAAAAAAACCCGTTTGGAAGATAAGCTAAATATGCACATGCACGCCTACATTGTCCCTTCTTTAATTGCTCATAAAGATGAGCGTGCGGTTCAAGATTCGGGCACATTACCTATTATTTGGAAACTTGTTAGCGGAGGATCGTCCTGAAATTGAAATATCGTCGTTTCGACCTTTTATTTTTGCAAATCAACAAAATACAGGTATTTGTATATTTGATAGAAGCCTGTGCATATTGAAAGGTTGGTGTAGCTTTTACTGAACAGATGAATTTGTGCACAGTGTATTTAAAGTCAAAAACTTACGTAAATGGCACCTGTTAATCAATGTTTTATTTCGTTTTGTAGATAAATAGTTTGAAACTAGTCTTTATAATGATGTATGAACATAACTCTCAGTAGTGATGTATAAAACTGCTTCTTTAAGTTAGCAGCTACAACCTGCCTCTGCTATTTTTGGTTAGCAGCTTAAAAAAGCTGCTATTTTTTGTAGCAGTTTTCCTTACATACATATACGTTAAACAGATAAACTGTTTGTACAATTTTGCACACAGTTTATTGTGTCTTATTGTTACCGCTATTACATATACATATTTTTATTACATAAGCACCGAAGTTACAACTACAAAATGCTCCAAATCAAGAAATTATCAAAAAATTAAAAATCAATTTACTCATTTAAATTATTATTACCTTCATTCCTCACCGATTTTGTGAAAAAAAAACAATTAAAGTAATCATTGAAAAAATAATCTCTTCTGCGTCACGCGTCACCCAAAGTGATCAAGACGATCTAAATACGGCTATACGACAAAATTTGCAGGCTCCTGCGGCTCCGATAGAAACCGACACAAGACATTCCCTTTAAAAACTTTACATACTACATATTTAGAAACATTTTATACACTGCTTTACTGCTATACCACTACGAATATACATGTTGTTTCACAACATTCGCACTTGTCTACTTGTCAGGAAACTGCTACAAAATAGCAACTAGTACGTAGCAACCCGTCACTAAAACACGGTGTTTTCGCCGAATGGGTGTATCTGTATCAACGGTGTGACTGACACCAAGAAAAATGTAATAAAACCAGTAACTTATCATATTTTTCCACATATAAAGTCCTGCAGAGGAATTCTAGTCTTCGATTGCTCATTTGTGATTGCTGTAGTTAAACATATGAAAACTAGATACTAACAATAAGATGCTGAAAACCATTCTGAATTCTAAAAATACCTGAACTAAATGAATAAACATATGGCATTTTTTAAGTTAGAACAGGCATCTAATTTGTTTGCTCTTTTCTGATGTTTTGGTTTAATGAAAAAGAATATTTTCAATAAAAAATTGATATTTACATCGTACCATCGAAACATCGCCATAAAAACTTTTTTTCAAAGCTACGGAGTCACAGCAAAATGCTCTTTGCTGCAACACACAGGCTATAAGTGCACATTTTTCTGAGTAACTTAATGTGATGCGCATGACAGTTAATGTGTTAAGATCAAATAAATGTGTCTTTTTTTCATCATATGTTTCTATGATCATGTAAAAGATGGTTCCTACACAAAGTAGTAGAAATTGTTTCCCTCGTCGACAGTTATTAAGTCGTGAAACTAATGCACTAACGTTATGGCCTTTTCAGTAGTATCATTCACCGCTTTAAGAAAAGGTACAGTCCTTTGGGCTCCCTGAAATGAGATGGTAGATGACGAAGAGCATTCTTGAAGAAAAGTGTCATCAATGTTTAGACGAGAGAACAAATCTTTGTTCTTAATGGAAAGAACTTTATCAACATTATCATTAGAAAGAGACAAGATAGCTGCTTCGTCAGATATATACCATAAATACTTGCAAAAATTATTCAAAGCTGCTTGAGAGAGTCTTATCCACATTTTCGTAAGGCTTGATTGACTTTAAGAAACATAAATCTCAGTAGGATGCTTTAACTGCTAAATTGCAAGCTACGGCTTGACAAAGATTGTCACAATAAACACACATTTTTTTCAAGGCTTTCTTGTCTTTCTTAGCCAATTTAAATTCAGAACGCGGTAAAAATATTTATATCGTATAAATACTTCATACCATCCGTCGCGCTTGGTTCATAGCATTAGGAGGCCTAATTTTTAAACCAATGATCAGAATCTCCGCCCAAAAAGATTACAGACAACTCTATAAGGCATCTCTGACAACTCTAACAATCCGATAATTGTCTATTTATTGAAATTCATCTCTACAATTTATTTATAGCTTTGGATATATTTGGTGTTAATGTTTTTGTAATTATCTTTAAACTTAAAAAAAAAAGATATGTCAGGACTGGTAGCTATTTGATGAATTTTGGTTTCAAATACACTTTTTAGCACAAGCTCGTAGACCTGATGTCGATAAGCAAAAAAGTCTCTATCTAATTTTTGTTCCAAGCGTATGCAGGCTCCGCGCATGGTTTATGCAACCCGTAATCGACGCTGTAGTGCTACAACAGGGAATTTTCAAGTTTCAAATTACAGATTGCATTTCAAACAGCTTGTACCATTCAAAAAGTCTCGAGTTTTGGTGATAAGTTATTTCTTATTTCCAAAAGTAATAGCTACAAGTCGTTCTTCTTTAGAATCTCTGACGTTTAGAGCTGGCAATAGTTTACCGTCCAGTGAATAGTGACAAAATGTGATATCTACTTCATTTTGGAAATCTATTTGATATGTATTCGTGTCTTATACCAAAATATAACCTACTCACGAATGACAAGACTTGCACTTTCGCTGAAGGTTAATTTAACTTCGCGAATATTTAAAAAAAAAGAGGAGAACCTACCGATTGATCAAAGTTTAAACCCCATTATTTGATCACTTATTTACGTCACCCACCAAGAAATATATTTTTTTTAGAATTACGTAGTTCCACTGACATCTTTAAAAGTACGTCTTGCGCGATTAGACTACTATTTATTAAATGACAATTGCGCGGAAATGTGCGGCTACCTCAGTGCAACATGATTAACACGTTTCTATGCAAGTCGGCACGGGTTGATTTCAATTACTAGTGATTTGTTATAAAACGAATACAATAGGAGGAACTACGAATAATTTTTTTACTTTGGAGAATAAGGGACACCCTATATCCTGAATATTTTTGCACAAATGGACAAAAGGCTTTCAACTGTTTTTAAAATTTTATTATTAGTTCCTTGGTTTTTATCTTTTTGGTCTTTTAAATAAAAAGTTTTGTTTCCTTCCTTTTGTTTCTAATGTCCACGTTTCGTTTATTTTTGTCGACATATTCAGGCATTTCTGAGGAAACAAGACACGCGTCAAATAAATTACAACTTTGTTTCATTTATCTAATAAGTTTATACTCTATATTCGTTTTAATATCACGAACAATCACGTGTGACATTTATATCTTATTATTTAATGTTTAAAATATGTAAAATAATATATTAAAAAAAGAACTAGAGACATTTTTGTAGGAAAGTTCATTTAACGATTTGTCATACTTTGATTACAGGTAAAATGTAATGTTGATGTAATGTATTTGTAGACAAAAGTCAATGAAACGTAGCGGGTAAAAAGAGAAAAAAGGAGAAAATCAACCTCGACTTTTAATTTAAACGACCTAAAATCCAAAAACCAAAAGAAACCAATTATTTAATTGAAAATATTGATTAGAGATAGATAACATTAAATAAAATTTTGGTAAACATTTTGTAGAATTACTTTGAAAAAGCGAAATTCACCATCGAAAGTCAGGACTGCTATTCCAGAATTTATATATCCTATCACTATTTGTAATCAATAAAAACTGTATTATTTAATTAACAAAATGATATACAGGATATAATAAAAATCACCAAATCGGCGCTAAAATATGCCATACGTTTTCGGTAGCAGTAGTTAGTTATCAGTGTTATAGGGGTACTTATGAGAAGCCGGCAATTTTTGCTTACTTGCAATTAATAATATTAAACAACCATTAATAGATAAAATAAAATTCTATGAACCAAGGAATAAAGTTTAAAATGAAAAAAGACTGTACAAAAGCGTTGTGTTTTTGTTTTTCCTGACTTCTTTTTAACCGTGCTTATAACACATACTATCACTTTTTATTTGTTTTCTTCGTGGTTTTTTTTTTTAATTTGTAATGATTAATATAATTAAGTAGTTTTTTGTGCCAACATGAGCGTATATTATTTACTGGAGGAAGTTTTAGACGAACATGAAGCTATTATCATCAAGAGTTGCTCATGATGGAAACCCGATATAAAGGAAAGAGCCTCATTAAAATGTTAGGAGAATACTGTTGGAGCGTCTGACAAAGACTATTCACGACTATAAAAAAAAAGGAAATAGACTTTTTTTAATAAATACATTTACATTAATAATGGATACTTGATTTTTCTGACAAAAATATGCAATTACAGAAAACTTCTGGTCTTTCTCAAAATGCGCCAGAATGATTAAATTGATTTATTTTAACACCAGACTACAAGAAAAAATTCGTGTATGGATCAATGGAATTTTTTTTTTGCCATTGACCCGTGCAGGAATTTTTATACGAATTATGAATTTTTATGCCATCTAACAGGAAAATTTACTGCCCCTGCTACTGAATATTCATCCATTCGTATATATTATACTAAAAGAACATAAATTTTTACTACGAATTATGAGTTTTTGACATTTAACAAGAGAATTACTATCCATCGCTGTAATATTACCACAGAATACGACTTTTCGAATATAAAATAATGCAATACTTCAAATAATTTTTCCAGGTCTCTTGATCGGTGTATCACTTTTGAAGAATAAATCAATACGAAGTTTAAACTAAATTTTCCATGCATTTTTATCAGCGCAAACCTAAACAAAAACTTTAGTTTATACTGCTAAGATAGTAAGATTTAAACTGACTTGAATATACTAGAATTTCAATGATCTCGACTAGAAAAATCGCAACTGTAAAATATAAGTTTGACCTTACCCGAGAAAACTAATAACAAATATGTAATCTGCGGCCTAGACAGCCTTGGAAAAGTACAAGAAGCTGGATTTTTTTTAAAGGACATTTTGTAGTACAGTGTTATCTAACAAAATAAATGCTTTCAAGTGGAGTACTACAACGAAGCGAAAATATATTTGTTACTTTAAAGATATCCATGTTCTATTTGAGTTTTCTAACATCTTCAGAACTTCCATTCACATTAATAAAAGATATTAATGTTTAAACAGTATAAGAATATGAAATTTATGTTAAAGGTTGGAAATCTATCTAATCCGAAACAGTTAAGAATAGGGAATCACAATAAGTCACAACTAGTCACAGACAATGCAGTAAATTCACGAGATGGGCAAAAAATTGCAGTCAAAATAGGAAAGTTGGTGTCAACACTTTATAACCGGCTCTAAGCAGTAGAGATTTGCATATATTTTATTCAATTAAGAATAGTTATAGTGTAATAATATACCAATATTATTACACTACAAATTTTGATATTTTTCAGGCAAATACGTTTCTATGTATCGACCGCTATAGTTTGTAATGCGACTCCCTATAGGTTTTAATTTGGAAGAATAAATGAAAGTAATAACTGGCTAAGGTCTTTTCTAAGGCATTGCTAGGCGAGGCAACATTAATTATTAGGCAGATGCTAACATATTCTTGCTAATGTATTCTTCCAGAAGGCAAACACTCCTCGAACAGTTTAGGTAGCTAATAAGCATACCCTATAACAAATAAAATATTATACTATACTACATTATACTGTGCGTCAGAAACTAATAAGCGGAACTATATTGCAGCAGGGCCCTAGTCGATACCGAGCGCATTAGTGAAACCTAAAGTACAATGAAGGCTGGCATGGAAATGTATTCAAGAACAGAATAGTTAGACTGGTCGTATTAATGTCACCTGTGAGTGCCTGAGCATTTGGGAATTGGGGGAAACTAAAAAGCTGAGGAGTTAACAACAGAAGGATTATAGGCTTTATATTCTAGGAGTGTCCAACAACGCAGCATGTAAAGAGCTTGAAAAAAACACAAAGGACGTTGCAATAATACAAATTTATGGAAATACTTTTATTAAGATACCATCAAAGAGGAAAAGTGAAGAACCACTAAAACTTAATGGTTATCATATTATATTATTGTAAGTTCTGGATTGGTGGATTTTTGTAGTTAGGTATTAGAATAACCAAAAAGGAATAAGTTCTATCCAATCCTCAAACTTTTATTATGATTACACTGGTTTTTGGTTTTGACATCATCAAGCCAAACCACAATGGTTATCAGTTTCGCGCACTAACCTTCTAATAGGACATTGTGTGTTGCAAGGACGCCTACAGAAAAGTGAGACCAACACTGGAGGTGCCCAATGCGGACTATGTAATAGGATGAGAGAGATAATAAGAGAGAGAAATAAACCCAGAGGATTATTTTGACCCACCGGCGAGAAGATTGTATAGATAAGTTCCAGAGTGCCAGAACATTATAATAGCTGTGTTCGCAGAGGAATCACAAACTAGTCAGACGCGATTCGATTGGCTCAAAGAAATCCGAAACAGTTTTCTGACTGATTTCACGGTATATGATTGGCTCTGACTAGTTTGTGATTCCTCTGCGAACACAGCTAATGATGAACAATGGGTAAAAGGAAATGGAGATTAAATATAAAAAGCTAAGAGGCTGTAATGTTTTCGTAAGATTACATGTTACATGGGTCCCCCAAAAAGAACTAGGCCCATGCATTTTGTTGGGCTTTTAATAAAAAAAAAAACTATGTGTGGAATAACTTATGGTTATTAATAGGCAGTCAGTTGTTTATATTATAATGATTTCTATTTATAATTTTATAAGCAATCTTCATGAAAATATTACTTTTCTGTTTATGCCCTATAACGTTATTCAGAGATATCACTGCTCATCTAAACAATAATTAGTAATACAATAACGGTTACATGAAATAGTAATAATTCTGTAAAAGCATAGTCAACGTCAAAGGTGCGACATGAGTCATCCACACTTATTCGATAGGATGAAAATATGCATATAAAAAAAATTAGGTAGGTAGTATAAATATTTTCTATAAAAATATACGAATATCTAATAAATTAATGTTTCATAAAAAAAACAAAATAAATCTTTTTACCGTAGTTATTTTTATCCAGCCATTACGTTAGTAGTGTACCCATTTTTTATGTGGTTAATTTTTCATTTCAACTTTATCCCGACTAAAAATAAAACATAGATTAATACAAGCAATAATAATTAATTTTATCCGAGTAAATTTTCACTAGACAAAAAGCATTTACATAAAATATGGGAGCATTAGAGTCTGGAGAAAAAAAATCGAAAATAATGGAACGTAGACTGGAATTGAAACTGCTTATGAATTCGCATGACAGTCAATTATTTGTAGTTATCTCTCAGTTAATTGTATTTATATAATTTAACATAATTCTTATTAGAAAGACAACGTAAAATATTAATGCCGTTTACAAATCCTGTCTTTGATTTGTGATTTTGTGGAATTTGTAAATGTACATGTAGACACACAATGGTGTGTCTACAAATGTATATATCCATATAATGACATGCTGAATAAAGTTAAACATATGTAATAATTACTTTCCATTGTATGCTTATGCCTTGTACTGTGTTACGATTAATAATGATTCGACCGTTACCACGAACTTACGTAATAGACATAAAGAAAAAACATAAATGAATAGAACACGACTCTGGAGAAATATATTTCATTTCTCTAACAAATATTTTAAGAGATTATATCGAACTGTAGTGTGTGTACCTAACGGATTAATTATCTACATACATAAAGATTATTAGGAGTAAATTTAAAAATAAATTAGAAAGTATGAATGTTCTTTTATAGTACTGCTTTCAATGAGTTTGCTGTTAATTTATTACAAAATTCTGTTAAGACAGTATGATAAATCGTACGAACGTAATATACGATAATATCGTATATTTTGAGATTTGCCAGGAAAGTAAGAGTTAAAGTGTAACTTTTAAATAATGGTGTAAAGGGTATGTTAAGGATATTTCACTGCAGCTAAAGATGCTCACGTAAATGAGTGTAAAAACATACCTTCGTACTCATATTTTTTGGAACACTTTCCGTTGGTACACATGACAAGCGCTTCTAATTAGCACACATATATCTCACAAATTCACAGTAATAACACAATCTCGGAAAATCAAAATGCATATCCAGGAAACCACGAACTTATAATTATATAACAATATAATTTAATTGTTCTTAACGAATAAATAATAAGGACACTCGAAAATTGCAATAATGCACCAATTTCGATTCCGGTTTGGAAATAAAATCTCGCCAGACAAGAGCGACTAACACGTAAAGTAACAAAAAAGGCGAACGACACAAAACAAACGATATCAAGTCATCAGTATCTGGTGGTCGTCGATTGTGATACACCTCATCGTGTATTGTCCGCAATTGCACGAAACTATTGCACACCGCGTAGTGTCATTGGTGGTAGATGAGCGACTTTTGACAGGTCGAACTTCTCGTGCCGTAGAACATTACTAGCATCGTCCGAACTTGTAAAATGGATCGGGTCCGATGGTGGTTTGTATGTATGTGATGTAGTTTATACAAGTGTGAGTGTGTTACAAATGTGAACACTTCTCTTGATACCTGTTTCAGGTGGCTTAGCGCAGTCGCAGGTCTCATCAAAAACACGAGGTCACACCATTTACATACCTATCAGTGGTCTGTTTATATGTTTTCACATGCGAGTGCAATATATGTGTGTATTTTGAGTTTTTCCTCATAATAACATGATTTTTATATACGTGCATGGTGCACAGTGGGCGTATGTTACTGTTATATTATTTATTTACATTTAAAGTAATGACCATATTTCCCGGTTATTTGTATCTCGTTAACTTACACTGGAAATTTTATTGATATTACAACATGTAAAATTATGTAAGGAATAGGCACACTGTTATAAATGATTTTTTATACGTTTATTCAATGGATTACAAAAATGGAAATCTAACGTTTTTAAAGAAAGCTAAGTAAACGGAATGCAGGCTATATTTTATAGCTCGTAATTTTGAAAAAAAAATTGTTAAAACAAGAATTGAATAAGATTAATTGTAATTAAAGTGTTCATCAAAAATAAATTCATATAGGATTTTGCGCGGAGGCGCGCTCTAGCACGGCACGCCCGTAACAAAAAAAAAACAATAAGCAACTACATATATACCTTAGACTACTAAATTTTGGGTATCATACAGGAATACCAAATCATCTTCAAACAATTTCTGTGACGGCATCTATCAATCTATGCAGATTGTGCTTAACCTGAGCTTTGGCGTATTCACTGCATGGAATTTTTATTTAGCGATTACGAGATCTTTTATTTGAAATTTATTTTATGTTTTGAAAGAAAGAAATATAGATTCCTTTTTTTCAAAACATAAGATAGAATAGTCAAGAGCAGTTTTAAAGAATGTTACAACGCCCAAAAATATTCTTAATTATATAAAATGCCAAAAAGTTGGAAACGAATATTTATTATAAATAAAACATGTTTTCATTTGGGCATTCTAACCAAATAAATATAATTTTTATTAACTGTTATTATTTGTCCTTTTTAATAGGTTGAATGAAATATTGGCTAGATGATAATAAAAGAACTTTTTAAATGTTGTAAAAATTTAATAAGTCTTTTTTAATTAATTGGTTATTATTTTTTTCTGGCAACATTATGTTGTTACGTCATTTAACAAATTACGAATAAAAACATCACAACATATTAAATTTTTTAGTACAAATAAATTAATTTGTATATGGGGCACAAATATAATATATAAAAGTTTAGATTATTCATTTATTTTATATTATATCATTCGTAATTTGTTTAATTGTCATAATAGCGTAATGTTGTGAACAACTTTAGAAAAATAATATCCAAGTAATTCAAAAAGGCTCGAAATCTCAAAAATAGTCGATACGCTTAAAGTCGAAAGATTTAAGAAGTTCTTCTAATATCGCCCAGCCAATATTTCATTAATATATTATAAATAACAACCAAGAATTTCATTCATTTATTATGTCTGTCATTAATCATAACGTTGTTATTTATTGACGTCGTTGGCGCTTTGTGTTTGAATTTGATATCCATATTTTAAGTATAGTAAATACATACTTACAACGGAAGGCACCCAAGTTGAGCTCTCCGATTTTGAAAAAAAAAGGCGGTGATAATTTTATTTTTAAAGTTATTTATAATCAGTTGCATACATTGGCAAACATAAACACATTGATTTGCCAAACGTGAAAAACTAATTTATATTTACGAGATGACCTACAACGCAGGAACTTCTTTTGGTATAACTATTTGTACGCATCACTTTATTTTTTTTATATTTTAATATAATAAACGATTTGCAATTGAAATACACTGCCACACTAACTTCCTAAAATGAATATTTGGAAAAAAATCAAAAAACTCTAACCTATATTTTTACATGTAGTTTAAAGATTAAAGAAAGAAAATTGAATCTATAATATACAAGAGCAAGGGTGAGAAAAAATAATATTTTTTAAGCCCCTACTAACCAGATCGTGGGTGCGCCATTGTTCTTTATTCAACCTAAAATGTATGGCTGCTAACAAGGGATGATTTAATCTGTACCAGATCTCTGTATTTCTTCTAGTTTCTGAAATATTGTAAAAAATGTGTTTTGGGGGAAAACTTTGAGCCCCAACTTCACTCCTCAGAACCAAATATGGGGCACTAAAAAAATACGTGCTAAATATTTTTCGGTGTTCTACTTTCTTACCAAATTTTATCAAAATCGGAGGGATCAATTTGGGTGCCTTTCCTTGTTAGTCTAATGCAACATTGATATTTTCATTCATGTAGTTGCATACAGCTGTCAATACTATGTATAAACTCCTTTGGTTCAACATTAAGGTAAAATAACTTCATTATGATAAATGGCACTGTAAGGTTTTTCTTGTGCCGAATTATTCCCCGTGTAAACCCCTTTCAATCCATACAAAACATTGATATTGTCTCATGGACAATTCTTAATTTAATATTTTTGTGTAAATTGGACTTCCGTTTTCCTTTTTTGTTAGACCTTTTTTCCCTTACCTAAAAAGTTTTTTTTTCTTCTTGGGATGTCAGTCACCGAAGAGAAACCAACAAGCTTCTTTATGAATGCATTTTAATTTTTCCTATTAGCATTAAGATTGCTTGAAAATGTTGCTAACTGCTAAAATGCATTCATAAAGAAACTTCTTTGTTTCTCTAACTTGACCGATATTCTAAAAAAAAAATTACATAAAATGGACGAATTCTTAATTTTAAAATACGCCCTCATATACCTAAATCACACAAATTAACAATGACACAAACAATTGGAAAGACATGTTTATTTGCTTAATAAGAATTATTAATTCAGTGGAGAAGCGTCAAAATTTAAAAATACAAGAGCGAAGTTTTGTTGGTGAAGTATCTTTGAATATGTATTTCTCATCACCACAGAATTATTTTTATTTAATGACAGTTCAAGTAATGCACTTTGGTGTACTGTTGGGCTGTCATGCACATAAAATTTTCTTATAAGTCACACTCGTATAAAAAGTCTTGGTGAGATTGACATCATACACTTCTAAAGCTTCATATTATTCTTACTAAGCACTATTTTGCTATTACTTTGTTCTTTGTTCATTAGCTACTACACGGAAAATGGTAAATTAATGCTTAATATTAAATTAATGATACAACGGGTCCCATATGATTAGGTTATTATCAGATTAAAGTTATATATACTGGTGTTCTTCACTTAACTACCAGTCAAATACGGGAGAGAGGTGTAGACAGTGTAACAGTTTCTTTTTTCAGTTTTTCAACTCTTTCTAACATTTCCAAAAAAAAAAAACTAAAACAAGAATGGACGTTCAACTAATATGTTACTTGAAAATAAATATGGTTTTGTTAAGTATTGATGTAAAACAATAATTGTGGTACTTGAGTACTGTGTTACAATGTTCAAGTGAGCAACTTGCATTGAAATAGTATTATACCGTAGAAGCCACATCAACTACGAACAGAAGCGTGTGCTTCATGCATATAACTAGAGTTGGGCAATTGTCCGGCGGAGCAGATATGCATTTCGACGCGGGCCTTAAATAATGTAATATAAAAAAGCAGATCAATCGTATTATTGTAATTTAGTATGTATTTATAAATCATAAGTCATATTAATAGGGTTGTGTGAATCTCCCTTGGGGATAAAATCGGACAAGGCGGGCGAACAAACGGGCCACCTTGCCATGCATTCGCATTTTATATCACTACATATTTAGATAAAATAAATATTTTTACATATATAGATAAACAGGCACTGACTTTAACTCTACGGTTCATCTGCTTTATTGGAGCATATGAGTTGGAGCGCACGTTCTCAATACGTCCCTGGCGCGCTGAAAAATTTGCCCAACTCTACATATAACGACGTATCTAGCTGTTTGGAGTTTGAATGGTTCCTGCGGTATACGTTATCGTTAGATATCGGTGAAGTTATAAAGATGTCAAAGTTCTGGACAAAATAGTTTTTCTCCATTAAAAACTAGAATAAATGGTGAAAACGACAGATTTGAAAGAATATTTCTATAATATGAAAAAATCTTAAATGTTATCTTGAGTCATTGTAATTCTAGTTACTGATATTAAAATTTAAAATGAATGGATCTATTGTGATTTCATCACTTTACGTTATATATTAAGATTAAGTTATAATGAAATGTAACACTGTACTTAATAGAATGTAAAAGTGTTCCTACTATCCACAAGTCCCGCAAGTATCCCGACAATCATTTTAAAGGCTAATTCAAAAATTCTATGCCCGTTGTTACAATTTAAGTGTAATAGGAGTGACATCTAGCGTAGTTGCGTCAGATTTAGGTTATAGAACGAATACCTGCTGGATTATCTATCAAAATAGCGAGCGAAATAGTGTTTTTTGCCGAAACAAGTAAGTATTAGGTTAAAACATATGCATCAATTACAAAGATCTCCAGCTATGGCAATGAAATGAAATACTATGTTGCTATTACCTAATAAATTTTAAAGTAATTCCTGATGTTTTACTTACCTAGTTATAGATAAAACCTCACTATACTTGAATGTTCTACAAAGGGACAGTGCGTATTGTTGTACCCGGGGACGTTCCCTGGTACAACATAATGAATTTTGTAATGCTTTGTATAAATATCCATAAAAATGAAGTGAAATTTTAGTGTTGTTTCGTTGTAATGGCAAAATTAAATAAAAGATATAATAAAAAACTAGAAATAATTTCAACGTTTTGCTAAATTTATGAGTTTTCGTTTCAGTATGCCCCGAAGTAAAGTTGGAATAAAACGATCTTTGCCCTTGAAAGAGATTATGGAAGCCGCAGTTAGCGATGTAATTTTACGTAGCTATTCTTTACGGGCAGCTGCCGATAAGCATGGTGTCAGCAAGTCAGCAATTGCACGAAATGTTAAAGCTGCAAAAATAAGTGAAGGCAGTTTCAATTACAAACCTAGACTGGACAACCAATGAATTTTTTCTCGAACTGAGGAAGATCATTTAGCTCAATACCTAATCCATTGTGCTAGATTACATTATGGACTGACTAAACACGAACTAAGGCGATTAGCCTATCAGTTCGTAAAGGCAAACACTAAAGTAGTCCCAAGTTGAGATGAAAACAAAATTGCTGGTGTAGGTTGGCTACGATACTTTCGATCTCGACATCCTGAACTAGCAGTTAAAGAGTTTTCTGATAATTATGAGAAAGCGTTAGGAAAGGCCCCATCTCGTATGCAACCACACCAAATTTGGAATGCTGATGAAACCGGTTTGAGCACTGTTTATGTCCCACCGAAAGTTTTTGTCACAAAAGTCAGCAAGCAAGTGGGAAGTGTAACATCAGCAGAAAGGGATCAAAACGTCACGATGATTGCAGCAATCAATGCCATTGGAAATAATGTGGGAGTGGTCCAATTAAGAAATATTCCTGCAATTTATAGATCATTTCATTTTAAGCCTTCAGTGACTGACCAACATATTCTAATACTTGACAATCATCAATCGCATATATCGATTCGCTGTGTTCAAAAGGCTAAAGATGCTGGAATAATATTGCTAACTATACCGCCCCATACGAGCCATAAATTGCAACCACTCGATCGATCAGTCTACAGACCTTTTAAAACATATTACAACCGGGCAATGAACGAGTGGATGTGCTCACCTGAAAATACTGGGAAATCCATATCAATTTACGATGTATGTGAGCTAGCTGGTAAAGCATATGAGAGCGCTTTCACTCAGAAAAATATTATATCTGGCTTCAGGGTTTCCGGAATTGTGCCTCTTAACAGAGAAAAACAGATAGACCATACATACCACATGAATTTACTTCTTTAGAAACACAGTCGACTACGCCAGACACTGGTTCTTATGCAGCAGCCCCAAACAGAGAGTCTTTATTGCCAGAACCGCCAGTGATGGTGACGCCAGGTATGTTGAGGCCTTTTCCTAGGGCAAGGGAGAAAAGAAAGACAGTTGGAGGAAAACGAGGAAAATCAACCATCTTAACTGACACACCGGAAAAGTTAGCAATAGAATTACGCAAGGAACAAGGTAAAAAGAAAAATTATAGTTAGCAGCTCCGAAAAAGAAATTGAATGAAGTTGTTTTTTTTTTGGAACAATATGGCTTAATATATTCTAGTTAGTTTTTTTTATCACTGTGTTATTAACTTTGTAAGAATATACGTTTGTTTTGAATTTCCATGAATAAAAGTTTGTTTTTATATTAATAGGTAATAAGTACATACAACGTCCACTGGTACATCAACATGTCGTACCAAGGGACAGATTGTATCTAATTACACATCATACCACATTAACTAAAATGTTATTTCTAACTGGATTAATTAAACCAACCACGCTCCCTAAATATGGTTAATTTGACTGTATATATAAAAAAGCCACTATGATGAAAATTGTGTTGAAAAAAAAAAATAAAAGGCAAAAAGTGTCCCTAAGAGTAACACCTTCCCCTAACTGAGCTAGATGTAATGGTGTTAATGTAAAATGTACTAACACGTTAACATACACCTAAACATTACAGAAGGAGCACTTGCGAGATATCCTCTGCATCCTCTGCAATGGGCATACCAAAGGGGAAAATCAGGAGAGGCTGCCCTGCATAGTTTGGTGGAAGGACTCGAAAGGAGCCTACATCAAAAGGAAGTTGCCCTTGCAGTATTTTTAGACATCGAGGGCGCCTTTGATAACACATCAACGCCCTCGATCAACCGATCACTAATGGAACGGAACATTGACCACACGACTAGCAGATGGGTTGACTGCATGCTAAGAGGCAGAGTAGTCCATGCCAATATGCTAGATAAAAATATCGCCATGAGGACCACTAGAGGGTGTCCTCAAGGGGGAGTACTGTCACCACTGCTGTGGAGCTTGGTCGTGGATGATCTCGTCAGATCATTAAACGACAAAGGAATATGGACGCAGGGGTACGCTGATGACATTGTCATCGTAGCTAGGGGGAAGTTCCCAGGCGTGGTGGCGGGCATCATGCGTAATGCACTGCGAATGGTGGAGGAATGGTGCCTTTCACAAGGACTCTCAGTTAATCCACAAAAAACAAAGTTGGTTGCCTTTACCAACATGAGAAAACTCAATGACCTAGGCGGCATTAGACTGTTTGGGCAGGAGTTACAATTAACCAAGGAAGTAAAGTATCTGGGTGTTACCCTTGATGCGAAACTGAGCTGGAAAAATCACTTAGTTAAAACAACGACCAGGGCCACGCAACTATTCTGGCGCTGCAGGAGAGTTGCTGGCAAAACCTGGGGATTAAAGCCGAAGGTGATCCATTGGCTATATACTGCCGTGATAAGACCAGCGATAACATACGGGGCGGTGGTCTGGTGGAGGAGGACAGAAGTGTCCTCCGCAGCGAAGCTGCTGACCGCTGTCCAGAGACAGGCATTGCTGGGTATCACTGGCGCAACTAACAGTACAGGGACCGCCTCTTTGGAGACCATTGTGGGCCTCCCCCCGCTGGAACTCTATGTGAGAGCGGAGGCAATGAATGCGATCCTTAGACTGAAATCCAACAACCTGTGGCATCCCAACTTCAGGGTGGGAGGACACACCGGGCACGTTGCTGGACGGGCCATTGCTACAAATGCCCACGGACAGCATGGTACCCGAAATTATCTTCACTGAAAAGGTGAAAATCTCCATACCGAACAGAGACCAGGCACGTAGTGAAATCACTGCTAACGAAAACTGGTACACGGATGGATCCAAATCCAGTCAAGGGACAGGAGCCGGTATTTGTGGGCCCAGTCCTAATCAAAGGATATTCATAAGCCTGGGGAAACATACAACGGTCTTCCAGGCAGAGGTATTCGCCCTTGCAGCCTGTGCAGAAATGATTGCAAAAGGGGGCTACATGAGGAGGAAAATTAATATAATGACTGACAGCCAGGCTGTCATTAAGGCAGTCTCAAACCCTTTAACTAGGTCAAAACTAGTTAGGGACTGCAAACAATCCCTCAATGCACTGGCACGAGACAACACGGTGTCTCTGATTTGGGTGCCGGGACATGAGGATATAAAGGGCAACGTAATAGCCGATGAACTAGCCAAGGAGGGCTCTAAGAGACACTTCATGGGTCCAGAGCCCGTATGTGGGATTACTAAAGATTCCGCAAGAAGGGAGATCTGGACCTGGTTAGATAAAGAAAGTATAAAGAAATGGAGGTCGACTGAAGGTCAACTCCATACCAAAACGCTGATAGGGGATGGGGATGGTAGTTTCTCTGATAACCTACTCAAGCGCAGTAAGAAAGAAGTTAAAACCATTACTGGGTTGGTAACTGGACACTGTCCTCTGAGAAAGCATCTATACAACACAGGCCGTGTAAGCGAACCGTGGTGTAGAAGATGCGAACTACAGGAGGAAACGAGTTTACATGTAATCTGCACATGTGAGGAACTAAAGGTACTCAGGCAGAAATATTTCGGGAGAGATCTATTGGAGCCCTCGAAAGTTCTCAAGTTTCCACTGGGCAACATACTGGGCTTTATAGAGCACACCAAGCTGCTCGAGTGGAAATAAGAGAATCAATAGGGATGGTACAATGAGCACCAAGCTCAAGTGCCCGGACATCAAGTGCCCACCCTAACTTGAATGAATGAATGAATGAATGTACTAACACGTTAAAATAATAAAACTTTTGAACCTCTAGTGGTTATTGTGTACGTATTATTGATACTTGCTACCAACAAATGATCATATTATCATATTGCATGAAGTATGTTACGAATTTTTGAGTTTATAATTGCACATAAAATTCTTATGAACTGAATATGGACTTTTCTTACCTGACACCATAACCAAAGAGCAATACTACACAGTCTCATATACCCGCCTTAATATCTGTCAACTTGAAACTTGCTGAATTAGCACAGGAATTTTAAATATAACATTGTTCCCCATGTAACACTGTAATTACCTACCTTATAATCAACTCCGAAAGCGTACACAATTGCTTTTTGTTTAAAATTAAGTCATAATAGATGGCACCATAAACTATAAAATTTGATCAATAAGGTCCTGGTGTAATAAACTCATTTACTTAACCACCAAGCACACAATCTATACTATTTACATATAAAATTCACCTATGTTGTGCACTCGAAAACCAACTCGTTACCAATTTCTAAGATATCGATTAGCAAGAAAACAATGATATACGCAAAATTATGGTAATTATTTATGGATTTTTATAATTAGATATACTCAACCTAGTAATTTAGTGCCTTGATTCAGATCTTTTCTAAGGCTGCATTGGTTTTCTTGCATAACAAATAAACATTTATATTTTCCACGAAATTAATCGACGTTAACTGGTGTTCTAGAAATGCATACATATATTTGCTTTTGTACATATTAATTTCCAAGCTGCAACGTCACGACCTTTAATATTTACAGTATTGGAACCAGACAACAGAATACATTCTTTACACCTCATTGAAGACGTGACACAGTGTGCGTAATTCTCCAAATTATGTAGGTTCAACATTTTTAAGGGTCTTTCTGAGGAAATAGATATTATAGAATCTTAAGTAATATTAAAACAAAATAAGAATTATCTGGATGATCGAGTCCTGTATGCGATAGGCGAACTGCTAGTGATGTGATTGCTGTATTGTTTTTGTAATTATTTAGCCGGTTTTTTCCTATGTTATGATAGTTACCTGTGTTTACGCTTTTATTGTATCACAATATTGTTTGGTATTCTGACAATAGTCAGAATACCAAATATGTATATGTAGTAAGTATATCCTAGATTACAAAAGATAAAATGAAGCTTCAGGATTATTCTCAAATAAATTCTAAATACTTTCTTAAGGGGTGTTAAATCTGTTATTTTCATATAAATAGCTTCCCAGATATTAAGATTTTTACAATTTAAAGACTTAATTACATCTTAATCATTAATTGAAAAAGTGTGTCCTGTATTAACAAAATGATATGCTAAAGCGGATTTATGGACATTATGATTCTTAATGTGATATAAATGTTCTTTAAATGTAATCTCCGCATTCCTGTTTGTTTGATCTATGTATTCTTCATTACAAACAGTGCATTTGATCTTATAAATTCCAGTACATTTCTTAAAATCAATAATTTCAATATTACATTTTAATTTGTTTCTTAAAGTATTGGAATTTTGAAAAACCGGATTAACATTGTATTTTTTTCACATGTTTAATATCTGGTTAACCCATAATTTATTAAAGTAAAATCTGCAAACCTTTTTCTCTACTAGTTTCTTTGCAGATTTAAGTTGTTGTTAAGTGCCTATCAAAGTGACTTCCTATAGTTATGAAATAATTATTAAAATTAGAGACATTTTCGGAGAAATGGAAAGTTTAGCCACGTTACTATGCGGGGTTCCCATATTTCAAAATTAACAAACATTAAATACTATGAATAAGCTACTAAAGATAATTATAAAGACCACATTAGAATATAATCAGTAATGTATTCTAATATCTATTGGTGTTTGTTTCCTTGATGGGAGCCGTATGATATGGGGAATCCGGAAACATTAGAGCCTATTTTAATTTTTGTATTTAATTCTCTCGTTTCTTGTTACCACTGGATTTGAACCCTAGTTCTGTTATAAATATAAGCACTCCATTCCTTTTTTTTTGTTTTTAGGGTTTCTCAGGATATAAAATTTGTAGGTAATTCCGTCTATTCTTCGGACTTCTTCAGGAGGTAATCCACGATTATATTACTATAATTGTAGTTTACGTCCTGAGTAGTTTTATTAAGACCGAGTTATCTACAAATTTTATGCACTAAAGAAATTCTGTCGGTACTCCTTTTCAAATAAATATTTTTAAATCCACGCTGAAAGGTAATCTACAATTACATAAACAGTTATGATTTTCTTCATGAGTTGCAAGAAATGGATATCCGCCAATCGGGACCATCGCACATCGTGATCACGAGTTGAATCTTGATTCAATATTTCTTCCAGATATTACTAACTCCTGTAATTTTATCGTGAAATTCTTGGCAATGACTAGAATTTTCATCGTTGCGATGGAAGCAGCCCGAACATCA